>CAXHKU010000404.1:0-48349 GCA_964017125.1 Flabesymbios commensalis
TTTTTCCTTATATGTATAATTTCTAGAAGCTGAATGTCCTGACAGGTCATAGATAGATTTGGATAGTGTCACATTGTGCCGCATTGTGCCACATCGTGCCAGATGTCGTGTGTCTGTTTCTCCTTGTTTCACTGACTATAATAATTATGACTGATTGATTTAACGCGGTTGGCGCATGTGGTAATTTAATTACCGCGATGTTTGTATTTGTTTGGTTATTGGATTATTTAAACTCATGTAGCCGGGACATTTGATAATGTAGGAGCTTGTACTTTTTTACTGAAAGCTCTTTTTTATGATAGTACATTTTTATAATGTCCAGTCATTTCATTCTAACTCATGTATGTAATACAGTGTGTGTTTACCATGTTAACGATTGGCAATCGTTTGCAAAACGTGGCGCCTCTGAGCTCATATCGCTGCTGATTTGGGCGTCTACAACTTATCATCTACTAAAAAAGTGCAGTTGCTACGAGATTATGTGAGATTTTGTAGAGATGTTACGTGACGATACAGATCACGAAAGTGACAACCATAATTAGTGACGCAAGTCACATCCCGGCAGTTCAAAGGTCATACAAGATGTGGATGAGGTGGGATGTCAGGGTGAGGGAATCACCCTGTAGGCAGGGTGTTTACCCTTGACTCTCCTGCAACAATAACCAGTGTAGCCAGTGTCACTGTGTGTGGCCACAACACCACATAGCGACCTGCTGTGGTGTGTCACTAAACTGTCATGGCACTTCGCGAGCTAGAAGGAAGAAATGGAAAAATCAGTTTTCAATAAATTTAAAAACCCACTTGAAGTTGTGTCTCGCTGACACGATCCACAACTTCAAGTGATTGAAAATTATTCACATTTCTTAAAAGGGAGGTCGACCCTTTTTGAATATTGCTAATTTATGTCACATTTTATCTTTATCATGTTTAAAAGGTGGTACTTAATGTGGTAATACAAAATGAGAAAAATACTTTATTCGGGACCAGCGATTAAAGGGCTAATAAACACACTTTTTATGTTTCTGGATGTTATTATATTAGACTGGCCTTGACCCGAAGCGATTTCCACGAGGATAATATATGATAATAGTAGTGAACTACTTAACCGTATTAAAAAAACTATCTATTGAACTCACGGTAATCATCATATTGACATACATAAAACAAAATAATACGGGACAAATTTTAACATCAAATCTAGAAATTCAACATAACAATATTCATGTGTATTGTTTATAAAAAGTTTGATTGGCTATTATCATTCGAAAAACATGATACTGGAGTTGATATGTGGTTACGTTACCATGACAAAAATGCCAAATCACATCGCGCATGACTGATACACCTGCCGTTACTACGTGATGTTATTAATATGATATGACACATGTCTGGCCGGCGTTGTACACATTTTATGCGAATACTTACTGCTTACTGGGTAGTGTGCTCTATTAATTATGACATAACATAATGTTAACCTGTCTTGATATTTAAATTATATTATATATATATGAGATATGATCATTTTTAGGGTACACGTATTTAAAATACACTTAACATGACACTCACATGTGTGCTTGTTTAAATATATCAATGATAAGCCTGATTTTATGTATGCAGATCTTGTCGATTAAAGATTCATACAGCTTTGAAACGCGCATGTGTGGGACGGTCAAGTGTAAGCCTACATTAGCCTATAGAGTACACTTTGACAGCATTAATATCAGAGACTGAACTGATTACAAGATACTACTCCAACGAGAAATTGGCCCAAATGCTGTTTTAATGTTAGACCAACGTCTGCGAAGTGAGTGTGCCGTGTTGGCTGGGAAAGCTCCTACTGTCAATATGCTGGAGGTCAACTGTTTCCAGAGCCCCACGGTAGCACAGCCTTTTGTGTCACAACACAAAGCCCACATAAGAGAAATGGTGAATTATTGCCTCATAGATGTCGCTCAAGTATATAGAGTTAATATGACTTGGGAACTTAATATGACTTGGGAACTTAATGCGGCGATGGGTATGAAACGCATATAGTATTATTATCTTGGCTGATAACTGTGGATGTGGGGTGATATGTCATTGTGGAATGTCCAGGGGCCACTGCTGCATTCTGGGGACCACATTGTCCCGTGTATTTTGACAGTTGACTACACCTTTAACATGTGTTTTTACAAAACTAGCCATGCTAACCCCCTTGTACATAGTAACTATATACATATATCTTGATAAACCATCTATATATATATATATATATATAATTATACAAAGTCATAATGGCAAAACCATTATGCAGTGAAATTCTATTTTAAGGTAATATAATTTGATAATGGGCATCAACTTAGCAGGTGGTTATTTAAACTGTTTTCGTATAAATCAATGGAAAGCGCCCCGTTCCAATGACTACATGCAAATTTTCTCTGTCACCTTATAAGGAGTTATGCACTTTGTTTCTCACGATTGTGCGTATTTTAAATACGACTGTCACACTTTACAAACCAAAGCCTTTAATTTGCAAGTAAATATGGAGGACGCCAGATGTACTATTATCCACGCTTGCTCCACGGCTATGGCAAGAGCATGGTTATAAAATTAGTATCTTATTTTCGCCTCAACTTGTAGTTGCAGTGAAATTGTCACCGTTTGTGTTATTCTTTGTGTTTGCTAGTACAAAATATGTTTTATTTATCAATTTTGACAGATATTAGGCCTTTTACCTTCCTTCATAAAAATTATTGGTATCGTAGTCCCTACTGAAGTTATTAATTATCCTCAGGGGAGTGTGTGAAACTTGTCTGACATTCTTAAATTGTCAGTCCTGCATGCATCCTTGTCTTTATTTAATGTTATTTGTTTGGCTTCGTGTAGGCCCTACAATAAAGGAAGTACGTAATATGGATACATTTTAAGTCTATGTAAGATCCATGGATGTAGTCTGACGGAATATATCCTCTTTCATCCACCGACGGTGTATGTCTAGGCCTACATTACGGTAGGCCTATAGATGTGGCATTTTACGGCAATTTATTGTTGTTTTTTCACTTCAATAGATAAGTGTATGTAAGATCCATGCATGTAAGGTGGCATATCATGCACCCTTTCATCCATGGGTCTATTTATTGATTGAAAATGTATGTTTTAGGTGTTTTTCTCTATAACATACTCTATGTGTGAACCTTATTACAATATCCAGAGCACTAAAACTTATTTCATGTCATACTGTGTGCAATACTTGATGGCTGTGGTAAATTTCAGATAGAACCAATAAGGAAAAATTGATTATTTTGACTTTATTCTTATATCCATGCTAAGATCCATGGACGAAGTCGGACAGATTATGCCCTCCTTCATCCGCGGATGGTGTATATCTACAGTATGTGGCAGTTTACGTCAATTTAATGTTGTTTTTTCACCTCAATGGATAAGTGTAGGCCTATGTAAGATCCATGCATGTAAGGTGGCTTATCATGCACCCTTTCATCCATGTATCTATTTATTTATTGAAAATAGATTTTTTTAATGTTTTTCTCATACCCCTCCTATATGTGTTGACCTTATTACAATATCCAGAGCTCTAAAACTGGTTTCATGTCATGTAGTCTGTGATACTTGATGGCTGTGTGAAATTCCAGGTAGAAAAAACAAGCAGAAATTTGTTATTTTGACGTTATTCTTATATCCATTCTAAGATCCATGGATGGAGTCGGACAGAATATGTCCTCCTTCATCCACAGATGGTGTATATGTACAGTATTTGGCAGTTTACGTCAATTTAATGTTGTTTTTTCACCTCTATGGATAAGTGTATGTAAGATCCATGCATGTAAGGTGGCTTATCATGCACCCTTTCATCCATGGGTCTATTTATTTATTGAAAATAGACTTTTTTACTGTTTTTCTCATACCCCTCCCATATGTGTGGACCTTATTACAATATCCAGAGCTCTAAAATTGGTTTCATGTCATGTAGTCTGTGATACTTGATGGCTGTGTAAAATTTCAGGTAGAAAAACCAAGCAGAAGTTTGTTATTTTGACGTTATTCTTATATCCATGCTAAGATCCATGGACGAAGGCTGACAGAATGTGTCCTCCTTCATCCACGGATGATGTATATCTGCAGTATTAGGCAGTTTACGTCAATTTAATGTTGTTTTTTCACCTCAATGGATAAGTGTATGTAAGATCCATGCATGTAAGGTGGCTTATCATGCACCCTTTCATCCATGGGTCTATTTATTTATTGAAAATATATTTTTTTACTGTTTTTCTCATACCCCTCCCATATATGTGGACCTTACTACAATATCCAGAGCTCTAAAATTGGTTTCATGTCATGTAGTCTGTGATACTTGATGGCTGTGTGAAATTTCAGGTAGAAAAACCAAGCAGAAGTTTGTTATTTTGACGTTATTCTTATTTCCATGCTAAGATCCATGGACGAAGGCTGACAGAATATGGCCTCCTTCATCCACGGATGGTGTATATCTACAGTATTAGGCAGTTTACGTCAATTTAATGTTGTTTTTTTCACCTCAATGGATAAGTGTATGTAAGATCCATGCATGTAAGGTGGCTTATCATGCACCCTTTCATCCATAGGTCTATTTATTTATTGAAAATACATTTTTTTGTGTTTTTCTCATCCCCATACTATATGTGTGGACCTTATCGCAATAAAGACCTACAGAGCTCTTAAACTGGTTTCATGTCATGTAGTCTGCGATACTTGATGGATGTGTGCAATTACAAGTAGAAAAAAAAGTTGTGTTTTTTTTTACATTTTTCTTATATCCTTGCTAAGATTCATGGATGTGATTGAACAGAATATGTCCTCCTTCATCCACAGTGTATACCTCCAATGGCCTATGAAATGCAACATTTTAAATTAATTTAATCACGTTTTTCACCTCGATGGATTATTCTATGTAAGATCCATGCAGGTAAGGTTGCATACCACGCACCCTTTGATCCATGTGTCTATTTATTTATTTTTAAATGAAAGTAGGCCCTATACCTTTTTAAGTGTATTTCTCATACCCATCTCATAAATGTGGACCTCATTCCAGTATCCATAGATCTATAACTGGTTTAATGTCATGTAGTCTGTGATAACAGATGGATGTGTACAATTTCAAGTAGAAATAAAACAAGTAGAAGTGTGTCTTTTTGACGCTATTCTTATATCCGTGGTAAGATCCATGGATGTAGCCTTTATCCGCGAACGGTGTATATCTACAGTATGTAACATTTACGTCAATTTAATGTTTTTGTTTCACCTCAAAGGATAAGTGTATGTAAGTAATATATATGCAGGTATTGGTGGTATATATCATGACTTTTTTATCTTTGTCTTTTTATTATGTCTCCCCTCTCACAGAAAGGTGGGGCCAAGTTGGTTTACCTTTGTCTGCTCGTCTGTCGATCTTAGTCTGTGCTGTGAGTCTTCTGTGTGGTCAAACGCGAGACATTGACCCAATGCTGGACTAATGTTGGCCCACCGTATACGACGCTGAGCCAACATTAGCCCAGTATATTGGGTTACCGTGTCGTGTTTGGCACCACGCTGAATGTGGGCCAGCATCACAGATGGCGGGCCAACATTAACCCAGCTTTGGTTCAAAGCATTGTGCCCGCCCGTACTATGCCGCCAGCATGCAGGTACCAGCAGAATAAAGTACTGACTACGACAGAATGGATATACTGGCCAGCACCTGCGACGCTGACCCAACATTTAACAGACATAGGGTCGGCTTGGTCGCGGCCAGCAGTAAGCTGCAAGCAATACCAGACAAGCTGCTATTCCCAGCAAACACAAAACATTTGTATAGCATTTGTACAACGTCGGCACAACGACTTCGACGTTGGTCCAACATTGTACAAATGTTTCGTGTTTACTGGGTTGAACGCAGCCAAGCAAACACGAGGCGTTGAACCAGTGCTGGTTTGATGTTGGGCCAGTGTCGCAGATGGTGGGCCAGCATTGGACCGACATTGGGTTAAAGTCGTGTTTGCTGGGAGTGTTGACAAGTGTTTCGCACCAAAAGGAATAAATTCTGCTTAATACATCGTCCCTACTCTCTACATGAGCCATTTAATAACATTTATTACAAAAGCCATTGACACTACATTTATTAGCTATCAACCTTTATGGTTATGCTGCTGGAGTGGAGACATCTCCAGTTTTTTGTTCACAAAAAAAACTAGACACTTCTTATTTTTAAAAATGAAAGTATACTTTTAAGTGAATTTCTCATACCCATCCTATATGTGTGGATCTTATTCCAATATCCTGAGCTCCAAAACTGATTTCTTGTTATATATTCTGTGATAAATTTTAAGTAGAACAAAATAAGAAGAAGTGTGTTTTAATGACGTTATTCTTATATCCGTGCTTAAGACCCATAAATACATGTATGTAGTTGTACAGAATATGTCCTCCTCCATACGCGATGTATATCTAGGCCTACAGTAAGTAACATTTAATTAAATTCCTTAGTTTTTTTACCTCAATGGACTATAGTCCATGTAATATCCACGCAGGTAACATGGGTAAGGTGGCATATCACACACCCTTTGATCTATGCGGGTCTATTTATTTATTGAAAATATACCTTTTTTAGTGTTTTTCTCATACCCATCTGATATGTCTGAACCTCATTCCAATATCCAGAGCTATAAACTGTTTTATCATTTTTTCTGTTATACTTGACTGCTGTGTGAAAATTCAATTAGACAACCCAAGTAGAAGTGTGTTTTTTATCGTTAATCTTATATCCGGCAAAGATCCGTGGATTTAGTAGGACACAATATGTACACCTCCATCCGCTGTGTATCTATGTAACTTTTCACATCTTTTGATTTATTTATTTCTTTTACTTCAATATAAGGTCAATGCAAGATCCATGCAGCTAAGGTGACATGTCATGCACCTGTTTGCTTGTAACGTTATTAATATATATGTGCTAAAATCCGTAGATTCAGGGGAACAAGATATATGTAGGCCTACAACTCATTTCACATGGTAAAGTCCATGTAAGATCAATGCATCATTTCATTCATGGGCTTATTTATTATTGCTTTGTAATCATGGTAATAACTGACTTGATTATGCAATTGTCTACTACTACTAATACTGCTACTACTACTACTACTACTACTACTACTACTACTACTACTACTACTACTACTACTACTACTACTACTACTACTACTACTACTACTACTACTACTACTACTACTACTACTACTACTACTACTACTACTACTACTACTAGTAGTAGTAGTAGTAGTAGTTGTAGTAGTAGTAGTAGTAGTAATACAATGCGCACGAGTTTTTAGTGTGTGGTTATGGTTAAGGGGGCACTACACACAGTCAATATGTGGTATGACCTGAAACTAGCCAGAAGATAGTTTTTCAATAATTATAACTCTTGTGAACATGGCCGCCATCCATCTAATAAACATCTTTAAAATTGCATATTTCTCACAGAAATGTAATGAAGATATATGAATGAAGTAGAATTTTGGTCTACTCTTCCACTCTTACACTAAAATATTTGTTACAATAAAATTGTAAGATGGCCTCCATCCAATTTCGGAATATATACAGTAAAACCTGTCCATACCGGAATGCCTTGGGGACAAACTTTTATTCCGGTTTGGACAGGTTCCTGTTTGGAGAGGGTTTTGCTTTCGGGAGGATCAAACAACGATAACAATTGGCATGAGGGTTATAATTCAGGATGTTTCGTCCGTAGGTCTACAAATGATAGGTGAATGTATGCAAATAAATTAATTTAATAAAAGACACAATTTTTTAGATTTTTTATATTAAAATTAATTGTGTCTCACATATTTCACACACGGAGTGCATTTGTCATGTTATACACGTTGATTTTTTAGCGCCTAATCTAAAATAACATTGCATTCTTGTAATCGTCCGACGGGTCACACATTTAACACGGAGCATATTTGTTAACAACAACATCAGCCTGTTTAAATATCAAAGCGGTAGTAGGAGAAATTGTGTTTTCCCTACGGAGGTAATCATATTGCAGCAGTTTTATTTTTTAAACTGTTTCATGACGACAACACTCGTTTGTTTGGTAACTTTTATATATTTTCTGGAATGTATGACGTTGGACTAAATGCTCCGATACTGTATAATGATGTCATTTAATACAATTAATGCCTTGACTATGAGTAAAAAATAATATAGGAATAATCGAGCGATGAAAGAATAAATCAAATGTTTCTATATTTTACCTACCGTTAGCTATTTATTTATTGGGCCATTAAATATCACAAACAGAATAAATTTATCCCAAAACACAGTCTAATGTATGTGAGAATTATTGTTTAATGTACTGATATGTTTATGAATTGATATGACCTGTTAATATTTTATTAGTCAAAGATTTTGGTACAATATTTTACTAACCAATTATGGTATTAATCTATTACCGGTATGTTGTTAAAATACCTTACCAATCTCAAAGTAAAGGCGCTATAATTGTTCGTCTAAAGCGAAAAGGTGTTACAAACACTAACTTCGCACCTTCCTCATTGCATAACCAGATAGCAAGCAGGATGAACATTACGTCACCTTGTTTAACCCTTAGTGCACCGCATGCGATTTATACAAATTCTAAAAAAAATAATTCCGGTTTGGACAGGTGAAATACAATACAATTTATGCATTTGGGGAAAATAATGAGTCCGGTATTCGGAGTAGACAGGTTCCGGTTTGGAGAGGGTTAATTAGTATTGTCTTGAGTGTAATTAATTCGGGACCAAATAATTATTACGGTATAGACAGGATTCCGGTTTGTACAGGGTCAGGTATGTACAGGTTGCACTGTATATAAAATGTCGTAGAAATATGAATATAGTGCTGTTTTCAATGGTTTCTCACTTTCTGATTTTAAATCTAACATAGCTATGTCAACGGAAAATATAAGACAAACCAATATGGCCATCACCACATTTTCGAATGTATCTATTTGAAATCAGCACACTGAAAGAATTAGTATTAAGAATACTTGTTATTCAGTGGGTGGATCGGATTGTTACGAAACGTTTAGAAATAAAACCCCAGGCGACCCTGCAGGTATACGCAAAGTAAGCAAGTGAGTACCATACAATTTTTATGTTGAGTCAGCGATGTAGACCAGCATAAAATCAATCGAAGAGTGGTTCAGCTTCTCACATGACGAAATCGACCAATCATTGTCATCATTCAGTTGTTATTATTAGACGACGTTGACACATCTTCCCACATACAAGCTTCGAATGCCTTAATCCCACTCTCAGCACCCTTCGGGTGCTAGGGTTCACTCAGACATCTTCCCACACAAGGCTCGCTGCTCCCGAGCTCATATGACAGTGTATGACAGTGTGCCAACATTAAGTTGGCATTTTTTGGAAAATTAATGAATATTCAATATCTAAATCATCCTCCATACCCCAATAGGTGGATCATAACACTGATTCAGCAAGGTCTCGGTCTGCGACCTCGTAAGCAGCGAGCCTTGCAGTCAGGAAGATGCGTTGACAATGCTTATCACGGTTCTCCACTATAAAATACATTTTAGTATATTTAATTTTTTGTTGACACACAAAAAAATTGCGAACATCAATATATGTCAAGAGGTTGTCTTAATACTTAATTTGGACTGTACAGTACAATTTATCAATTGAATTCATTCCCGCCAAATTTTGTATTATTATTATGATTAGCAACACTGAACGATGTTTGTCTTACCAAGAAAGACAGGTAGGCCTAATTCTCATTGCAGAAGGAAAGACCCATGCACTCCCTAGAAACATTTGGCGGCATGCACACACACACTAAGGGATGTTGCAAATTTAAAAAAATCCAAACGTACAAAGAAAATTTGGGTGGGGTGGGTAGGTGTTTCCAGGGCTATTTTGGATAAAAAATTGGAAAAAAAAAAAAAAATTAAATTATAAGGGGCCTTGCAGAGTTTAAAAATATTCCAGACATCCAAAAAATATTTGGATAGAGCCCCCCACCCACTCACCCCTACCCAATTTTTTTTTTTGAGGGGGGGGAACCAATATCATCAAAGATTTTAATTTTTTGGGGGGGTTTCCAATTTTCTATCCAAAATGGCCTGGATACACCCACCCACCCACTGTAAAATTGTCTTTGAATGTTTGGATTTTTTTTATCTTTGCAACATCCCTAAAGCAATACCAACACTATATTCAGATCAAGAAGAAACAGACTACAGGGTTGTATTATTTATTTATTTATTTATTTATTAAACCCTCATTACACGAGGAAGTACATATAAAATTGAACATGCAAGAGCATTGAAAAGGCCATACTAGTATGATACGATAAAATGGTACATAAAAAACCCATAAAATATATAACTTAAGCTTTTATCAATAATTTTAATAATGTGTGGCTACTAGACCCTCTACTTAGTAAATTCGGACTAAAAATTACACTTATAAGAGAGTTCACAATAAAAAAAAGTTTCGGGTGCAAAGTGGGCTTAGTGTGGAAGAGCGCAGCCCGCGCTGGGAAAAAGCCTAATTTGACCACTCTACCCATCAGTGTCTCTGGGATACATTCTTCATTCAACACATATTTAGAAAGGAAACACATACATAAATCACGTACAGGAGAATCGACATTAAAAATTAGTTTCCATAGAGAAATTGTCTTTCATTAGAAAGCCCTGAAACGATTCTAGTTTCTTTCTAACTTATATTGCAAGTACCCCATCACACTCCCACCTTATCATGTGCCTACAGATCGCGTGGTAACAGGCCCAGGAGATGTCCCTGAACAAAATGATGCCACTCACGGAGGGTCCTGTGGGGGGGGGGGGGGCTGATGACCCACCCCCACTGGGCTCATGGACTATGGGTTGAAGCTATATATATAGATCACTTTGTACCTTTTTGGTTTTCGTTGTGCCAAATGTATGTTATATAAAAAATAAATACGTAGGCCTACTACAGCTGACATAGTCACATAATAAAAAAAACATTTTTATAACTAGAATATAGTATAGTCATTGAGTCAAATGCATAGGACTACATATGCACATATATATACATAAATGCATATATACAGACACACACATACACACATGTATACACTTCACTCGTTTAATAGACATGACAACTTAAAATAATAATAATAATCACATATGTGCTCGGTCAGGAGACTCACAATAAGCAACATTACGTCTTATGACAACGCTGTCTTATGAGCTACATTCAACATTTAGTGATGATTTATGTTTAATGAATATTCAGATGTATGCAAAATAACAGTCAATTTTAAATAACGTTTTCAAATATGAACAGTCATAGAAGCATATACGTGTGGCACAGTGGCCAAACATTAGGGATAACATTTATTCAGCCCGTACACGGATCAACGATGATCACTATAGTCTTTATGTCATATATATTTCTGCATTGCATTTAATCTTGATCTATTGATAGTAAAAAAAGTTTGCGACAATTTTGGGGATGAGATAATATAATATCCATAACAGATTCCTGAAGCAAAAAACTAACTAAAGAGGACATATTCAACTCAATAATGTAATTTTATTTGCTGTGAATAAGATATAGCAATTATTTATTAATGTTACGTTGATAAAAACTTCTATCACACCAGATTACAATAAACAATTATAGCCAAGAAATATTTGAAATGTTCGTGAATAATCTAAATAAACAACTATTAACAGATTGAAAAACAATACAACACTGCAAGTGTATACATGTATCACTCAAGCGTCACCTTGGTCACTTGTACAGTTAGCCGACTTGTGAGGTTTTCATCCCTAATTTCTATCCAGGTGTATATATAACAAACTTTATTGCTACATTTTCATTGTCTAATGGTTTAAATTTAGCCTTTTATTTCTCTTCTGATAAAAATAATTACACTAAATAATTATCACTAATACAGTTAGCCTAAACCTAATTTAATTTGTTCGTGAGATATAGATATTGGATGCGACCACGGGACAGAAAGCGTCATTTTACACCATCAACACGATTTTCTTTAACATAACGACTAAGAGGATAAAGACGCTCCTTTGGGACAGCATTGGCTCAATGTTGTGCCTTCTTGGCCACTTAGGTCAGCTGTGTTTGATAACGATTGAGGCGAAACCAGAGCGTTAGCAATATCGACGAACGGAACCAAACTCTATACACTCTAACTGAATTTGTGGGCACATGGAATGTTTTAAATAATCTTAATTCATTTTGAAAAAATACGCTGTGAGACAAAAACTAATGCATATCCTCCTTCAGTCTGGCAATTAGATGAGTATACACGAAATCATAACAGGTTCGGACAGGTTCACAGAAATTTAAAAAATAAATGAAAAATGAAACGTGGCCAGAACATTTTTACTTTGCAGGCAAGAATTGGTATAAGTGCATATACCTACATACAAAACTACATACATCTAACTGTACTCGAGAGAACACGTTTACAAGAACTCAACCCCCCCCCCCCCAAAAAAAAAAATGCCACCATTTTATTTTATAATTAAAGATCTGTGACGAAAAGTCATTTCATTTCTCCACCGGGCAGCTGCACACATATAAAATCACAAGTAAAAATCACCCATACAGAAAAATGCTATACAAACGAAATCAAAAGTGACGAAGAAAAGCGGTTCTCGAGATAACACCTTCACAAGAACACAGCATCACTGAGCTTTAAGCAGAGTCCTTATATTTCCCAGGCAGACAGTTGCTACATATAATAGTCAGGTAGCTTAGCAAAAAAAACGATATTTGGCGGGTGAAAGCACCAAATTTTGCATAAGACCCATTAATCAACATTAGCTTAGGAGCCCTCTTGAATTTTTAGAAGTGTTTTCGTAAAGCGTAAAAATCCAAAATGGCCGCCGTTTTGACCAAGGGCAAAGATTATATTGATATAATTTTCGATAGAATAAGCAGATTCATGATTTTGATATCTACCATGGATTTTTCATATATGCCCGACATAATGGGGTTGCAAGAAACTATTTTAGACATTGTATTGTGGGTAAAATCCAAGATGGCCTCCATTTCTGCAAGGTTAAGCTATAAATTGACATCATTTTCGACAGAATGAACGTAAAAGCATAAATTTGGTGTCTACCATAGGGTTTTCAGGTATGCACAACATAGTGGTGTGGTTGGAAAGTACTTTAGCTATTGCATTATGGGTAAAGTCCAAGATGACCGCCATTTGTGACAAGTAACATTTTTGGTAACAACCATGTAGGATCTTCATATATACACCCCTGTGACTGGCAATTTAGACATTCTATATACTAAGATTGTGGTCAATGAAAATGACCGTCAGAGGGCCATGACAGGGCACAAATAATGTGTCACTTTTCATTAGGATTCAGAGCTACATACATGTACGGTAGCCCTCATTTGAGAGCCGTCATAGAGCCACGAACGAACACAAAATATGTATTACTTTAACAGGAATTGAGATGGGTCAATGAGTTTAGCGTTGATCATAGAGTTCTCAGGTATGGCTGATATTGAGGCATTATCGAAAATAGGCCACCAGAGATGGGAGTAGTTCATATTATAATATGGTAACGTTAAATAGACAGACATGTTGGGGACTAGTGGTCGTATTTGGCTCTAACGTTTAAACCTATACACAGTAGCCGATGAACATGGATTAGACCCATTATTTATATTTATTGTTAATGCATATAATAATAATAATAAAATGTCAGGTTTTGTGGTTATTCGAGGTCCTCTTTGTGGGAATTGAAGCCGGCTTTTCAGCGTCGGCTCGGAACTTTAATTATTATCACAAACACTATTTTGTTATATCTATTAAGACATAAAGAGAGAAATTTAATCACGTTTTCAATGAGAACGACTGCTAATTACATTCACATGCAAATTTTATTTTTTAACATGCAAGTTTTAGATGTAGGGCTAAAATTAAATATTGCAGTGTTTTATAACTGGACAGCTCGTTGCTATAGAGACCAAACTGATGGTCATCATCAACAGACATGGGGGAATTGTGGCAGCACGGAAAATTTGGTCGTCACAGTCAAGTGGCAGCTTATCTGTCACGAAATTCGTCAATTATCTATAGTTTCAGAGAGATTATGTTTGTTCAGTCAATGAATCATTGTGAATAATTAAGAGTTCACCACAGTTTGCAGGTCTTAAAGCTATATGTGGCTAAACTAGTGAACCAATCAAACAGGAGAGGTAATCCTTGTGCAACACTATATCACGTTCCACATTACTTCGTTACCAAACAGTTTGTAGACAAAGCAATGACAACAATGCTTCTAAATGCATATTGAATTTTGGATTAAGCGTTTTCTAGGAATAGACAAAAAAATTTCTGGAACGGAACCGAAACTATGTCTAATAGTGGGTACCTTGCTGTATCGAAAAATGCACAGCATGACATTAATAGTCCTGAGGAAATGTTGTAATAATTGTTTTTGACTTCGTATAAAACGTCAGGTCATTTAATAACTTGATGGATTTTATACCTTTAAAAAGTAATTCAAAATGTCTTTTCTGTAGATTTAACAGTTTGTTCCAGGACCAGTCTGCATGCTGTCTTCAATATCTACAACATGTGCAATGCGTTATCCAAACGAGGGAAGCGGTATACTTACCAAAATATTCTCCTGTCACGGCCTCGTGGTACCCAATTCCTAATGGCCAATATATTTACCCCTTCACCATGTATTGCGTTCTTAATGATCACGCTACAATGTCTAGCATATCTAAAAAATATATTAAGCCACCTAAACAATCTATCTATATCCATTTCAGCAAAATCTATATAGGCCTACATTTCTTTCAAGTCATGACACAGAAGTGGCCATTATGGTTTTAAACATATTGATCATCTCTAAAAAAATATCTGATCTTGTCAGGAGGTGTACCTGAAAACCCTGTGATAGACTTCAAAATCATAGATTTATCCTAATTCCGGCAAATTTCTTGCACGGCCATGTGATAGTTATCCTGCTTGTCTTATGGCCACCATCTCTAAGATTGTTTTAAATGCCACCAAAATGGTCACATGTCGGGCTACTTATCTGAGACCCATATGGTTGACACTAATATATGTTACTTCCAATTATAGATATTTTCTACACTGTCATGAATCTCCTTATATTTTGTCTAAAATTATGAAAAAAATTGTTTGACACGAATTTTGTTTGACCGTCACCTTGTCAATTGGCGGCTATCTTGAATTTCACCCACAATAAAATGTAAAACTATTCTCTGGCCACACAACTAAATTGGCAATATCTGAAAAACCAACGGTATACAGCTAAATCGTGACGCCCCTTCTATTTTGTTTAAAATTATATGAATTTATTGTTTTGACCTTGCACAAATGGCTGCCATCTTGGATTTTACTCACAATGCAATGACTAATATACGCCCTGACCACACCCCTATGTCAGATGTGCTTGAAAACTCTATGGTACACACCGAAATTATGATTGTGCTTCTATTCTGTCAAAAATTATATCAATTCATTGTTTCACCTTGCACAAATGGCGGCCATCTTGGATTTTATTCACAATGCAATGTCCAAAGTACTTTCTGACTACATCACTATGTCAGGCATAACTGAAGCCCGTATGCTAGACACCAAAATCAATAATCTGCATCAATTCTCTCGAAAATAATATTATTTTCTTGTACAAATGGCGGCCATTTTGGATTTTGTCAATTTTAGGTGTCATAGAATTTTTTGGGGGGCTCCTAAATGAAATGCAATGAAAAACTTCTAATTCGCCAAAATCATCGGTGATCAGGATAGGCTACTGAGCCCTCAAAAAAAAATTGGTGCTTTTATCCGCCTGATAACGCTTTTCCTAAAATTTGATGAAAAAAATCACATTTTTTTCACAAAATCCAAACTATGATAACGACAGAAGGTGGTTATATACCTGAATGTCTATTAAATTCAGTTTTTCTATTGAAATACTTGAACTAATATACATATTACAAAAAAAAACGTGAAAAAACCACCCAAAATTGCTCAAAAATGTAAATTTTCTCATTAATCCCATTTAATTTTGTGGATTTATGGCTCTGATTATACGTATGTTATGTAGGTCTGCTATAAATCCCTTGATATGGAGATTTTCTGAACATCATTTCTGTGAAAAAAATAGATTTTTCGGACAAAATGTGTACGGCTCACGTCCAAGCGCAATAAGCTAAAACACACATAATTATATGGAAGATGATCCATTCCTGAAAAATACTTTTGTTATATTCATCAATACGTACGCTATAGACTGACATAAGCTCAACTGTAATTTATTGTGGCTTAAATAGCAATGTGGATATCCAGTTCCCCTTGTGTAGGATTTGCACCTACCACTGATATTATAAATAATAACAGCCAGTCTAACACTATCAAGGCTTCCATGAACTGAACACCCAACAAACTGTGGCCGCACGAGAGAGAACGAAATTGTCAGAGAATCCTGGGTCATAAAATAAAAGACTACAGAGAGATATGTTGGGCTGCTCCTGGGGGGACAGATTTCTACCTCATACACCTCCTACATCTGCTAGCCCCGGAGGGACATTTCGAATCTTATTTACACTTCCAACAGATGCTGCCCCCAGAGAGAGAGAGGTAGACAGGTCGCCACCTCATACACAACATTCATACTACCCTGGATGAACAGGTCGCCACCTTATACACTTTCTACATTTACTGCCCACAGAGAGATAGGTCACCACCTCTTACTCTTCATTCATATAATTATATACTACCCTGGGGGACTGGTCGCCATCTCATACACTTTATTCATATACATACTACCTTCGGGGGACAGGTGGCCACCTGATACACTTCATACATACACATACTACCTTCGGGTGCACTGGTCGCCACCTGTTACACTTCATTCATATACATACTACCTTTGGGGGACAGGTGGCCACCTGATACACTTCATACATACACATACTACCTTTGGGGGGACTGGTCGCCACCTCATACACTTCATTCATATACTAACCCCAGAGAGATAGGAAGGGGGGGGGGGACAAAAAAAGCAGAACAAAGTAAAGAAAAAGTAATAACTAGATGGACTGGTCCAGTCTGAGCCACTTGATTTGGACTGCTATGTATGTTATGGAGCTTAAGAACTGATCTAGGATTACTTCAAAAAATCTAATGCATAATCGAGTTTTGTCAGCCACTTTTATATATGATTTTCTGAACATTTTTTCTGAAATTGCTAGAACATTTGTAGCAAACACGGAATGTCATTATCCAAACAAGAGGCCAGCCGGCCACCATAATCCCCGGCCTCGCCCGCGTGCCAGCAATTTTACAGGGTGCATACTTCCCTGAAGTCTCACATTCTGTTCTACAATAATGATCCACCTATCTAACACAGATTACTGTATAAATTACAGATATTGTAGTCAATGATGGTCACAATTCAGCATTTTTTAAATGTGAGTAAGTTGCATTAAGAGGGTATATCCCTCACTGAAACCATACATTTCGTTTTAAAGTCATTAATGGACTGGTATATTTCCAACGACTGATGCGGAAATGCTTCGCATAGACCATAAACTGACCCATTTTTCGCGCGCGGCTGCTCTAAAACTATGTTCATGGGGTTTCGAAAGGGGCACAGCCCCTTCGCCGTAAACGGTGATGGTACACTGTTGAGACAATGACTCACTTTTTCTCCTGTGCAAGTTTCAAAAACTTTAATAACAATCGGCATACATACACTTATCCACTGAGGGGAAAAAACAACATTAAATTAATGTAAAAAGCCACATACTATATATCTATATACACCATTCACATGGATATAAGAATAACGTCAAAATAACAAACTTCTGCTTGGTTTTTCTACCTGAAATTTCACACAGCCATCAAGTATCACAGACTACATGACATGAAACCAATTTTAGAGCTCTGGATATTGTAATAAGGTCCACACATATGGGAGGGGTATGAGAAAAACAGTAAAAAAGTCTATTTTCAATAAATAAATAGACCCATGGATGAAAGGGTGCATGATAAGCCACCTTACATGCATGGATCTTACATACACTTATCCATTGAGGTGAAAAAACAACATTAAATTGACGTAAACTGCCAATACTGTAGATATACACCATCCGTGGATGAAGGAGGACATATTCTGTCAGCCTTCGTCCATGGATCTTAGCATGGATATAAGAATAACGTCAAAATAACAAACTTCTGCTTGGTTTTTCTACCTGAAATTTCACACAGCCATCAAGTATCACAGACTACATGACATGAAACCAATTTTAGAGCTCTGGATATTGTAATAAGGTCCACACATATGGGAGGGGTATGAGAAAAACAGTAAAAAAGTCTATTTTCAATAAATAAATAGACCCATGGATGAAAGGGTGCATGATAAGCCACCTTACATGCATGGATCTTACATACACTTATCCATTGAGGTGAAAAAACAACATTAAATTGACGTAAACTGCCAATACTGTAGATATACCCCATCCGTGGATGAAGGAGGACATATTCTGTCAGCCTTCGTCCATGGATCTTAGCATGGATATAAGAATAACGTCAAAATAACAAACTTCTGCTTGGTTTTTCTACCTGAAATTTCACACAGCCATCAAGTATCACAGACTACATGACATGAAACCAATTTTAGAGCTCTGGATATTGTAATAAGGTCCACACATATGGGAGGGGTATGAGAAAAACAGTAAAAAAGTCTATTTTCAATAAATAAATAGACCCATGGATGAAAGGGTGCATGATAAGCCACCTTACATGCATGGATCTTACATACACTTATCCATTGAGGTGAAAAAACAACATTAAATTGACGTAAACTGCCAATACTGTAGATATACACCATCCGTGGATGAAGGAGGACATATTCTGTCAGCCTTCGTCCATGGATCTTAGCATGGATATAAGAATAACGTCAAAATAACAAACTTCTGCTTGGTTTTTCTACCTGAAATTTCACACAGCCATCAAGTATCACAGACTACATGACATGAAACCAATTTTAGAGCTCTGGATATTGTAATAAGGTCCACACATATGGGAGGGGTATGAGAAAAACAGTAAAAAAGTCTATTTTCAATAAATAAATAGACCCATGGATGAAAGGGTGCATGATAAGCCACCTTACATGCATGGATCTTACATACACTTATCCATAGAGGTGAAAAAACAACATTAAATTGACGTAAACTGCCAATACTGTAGATATACACCATCCGTGGATGAAGGAGGACATATTCTGTCAGCCTTCGTCCATGGATCTTAGCATGGATATAAGAATAACGTCAAAATAACAAACTTCTGCTTGGTTTTTCTACCTGAAATTTCACACAGCCATCAAGTATCACAGACTACATGACATGAAACCAATTTTAGAGCTCTGGATATTGTAATAAGGTCCACACATATGGGAGGGGTATGAGAAAAACAGTAAAAAAGTCTATTTTCAATAAATAAATAGACCCATGGATGAAAGGGTGCATGATAAGCCACCTTACATGCATGGATCTTACATACACTTATCCATTGAGGTGAAAAAACAACATTAAATTGACGTAAACTGCCAATACTGTAGATATACCCCATCGGTGGATGAAGGAGGACATATTCTGTCAGCCTTCGTCCATGGATCTTAGCATGGATATAAGAATAACGTCAAAATAACAAACTTCTGCTTGGTTTTTCTACCTGAAATTTCACACAGCCATCAAGTATCACAGACTACATGACATGAAACCAATTTTAGAGCTCTGGATATTGTGATAAGGTCCACACATATGGGAGGGGTATGAGAAAAACAGTAAAAAAGTCTATTTTCAATAAATAAATAGACCCATGGATGAAAGGGTGCATGATAAGCCACCTTACATGCATGGATCTTACATACACTTATCCATTGAGGTGAAAAAACAACATTAAATTGACGTAAACTGCCAATACTGTAGATATACACCATCCGTGGATGAAGGAGGACATATTCTGTCAGCCTTCGTCCATGGATCTTAGCATGGATATAAGAATAACGTCAAAATAACAAACTTCTGCTTGGTTTTTCTACCTGAAATTTCACACAGCCATCAAGTATCACAGACTACATGACATGAAACCAATTTTAGAGCTCTGGATATTGTAATAAGGTCCACACATATGGGAGGGGTATGAGAAAAACAGTAAAAAAGTCTATTTTCAATAAATAAATAGACCCATGGATGAAAGGGTGCATGATAAGCCACCTTACATGCATGGATCTTACATACACTTATCCATTGAGGTGAAAAAACAACATTAAATTGACGTAAACTGCCAATACTGTAGATATACACCATCCGTGGATGAAGGAGGACATATTCTGTCAGCCTTCGTCCATGGATCTTAGCATGGATATAGGAATAACGTCAAAATAACAAACTTCTGCTTGGTTTTTCTACCTGAAATTTCACACAGCCATCAAGTATCACAGACTACATGACATGAAACCAATTTTAGAGCTCTGGATATTGTAATAAGGTCCACACATATGGGAGGGGTATGAGAAAAACAGTAAAAAAGTCTATTTTCAATAAATAAATAGACCCATGGATGAAAGGGTGCATGATAAGCCACCTTACATGCATGGATCTTACA
This sequence comes from Flabesymbios commensalis, assembly GCA_964017125.1. NCBI lineage: Eukaryota > Metazoa > Annelida > Polychaeta > Terebellida > Flabelligeridae > Flabesymbios > Flabesymbios commensalis. Next base: position 20,704 of record CAXHKU010000404.1, read on the forward strand.
TACACTTATCCATTGAGGTGAAAAAACAACATTAAATTGACGTAAACTGCCAATACTGTAGATATACACCATCCGTGGATGAAGGAGGACATATTCTGTCAGCCTTCGTCCATGGATCTTAGCATGGATATAAGAATAACGTCAAAATAACAAACTTCTGCTTGGTTTTTCTACCTGAAATTTCACACAGCCATCAAGTATCACAGACTACATGACATGAAACCAATTTTAGAGCTCTGGATATTGTAATAAGGTCCACACATATGGGAGGGGTATGAGAAAAACAGTAAAAAAGTCTATTTTCAATAAATAAATAGACCCATGGATGAAAGGGTGCATGATAAGCCACCTTACATGCATGGATCTTACATACACTTATCCATTGAGGTGAAAAAACAACATTAAATTGACGTAAACTGCCAATACTGTAGATATACACCATCCGTGGATGAAGGAGGACATATTCTGTCAGCCTTCGTCCATGGATCTTAGCATGGATATAAGAATAACGTCAAAATAACAAACTTCTGCTTGGTTTTTCTACCTGAAATTTCACACAGCCATCAAGTATCACAGACTACATGACATGAAACCAATTTTAGAGCTCTGGATATTGTAATAAGGTCCACACATATGGGAGGGGTATGAGAAAAACAGTAAAAAAGTCTATTTTCAATAAATAAATAGACCCATGGATGAAAGGGTGCATGATAAGCCACCTTACATGCATGGATCTTACATACACTTATCCATTGAGGTGAAAAAACAACATTAAATTGACGTAAACTGCCAATACTGTAGATATACACCATCCGTGGATGAAGGAGGACATATTCTGTCAGCCTTCGTCCATGGATCTTAGCATGGATATAAGAATAACGTCAAAATAACAAACTTCTGCTTGGTTTTTCTACCTGAAATTTCACACAGCCATCAAGTATCACAGACTACATGACATGAAACCAATTTTAGAGCTCTGGATATTGTAATAAGGTCCACACATATGGGAGGGGTATGAGAAAAACAGTAAAAAAGTCTATTTTCAATAAATAAATAGACCCATGGATGAAAGGGTGCATGATAAGCCACCTTACATGCATGGATCTTACATACACTTATCCATTGAGGTGAAAAAACAACATTAAATTGACGTAAACTGCCAATACTGTAGATATACACCATCCGTGGATGAAGGAGGACATATTCTGTCAGCCTTCGTCCATGGATCTTAGCATGGATATAAGAATAACGTCAAAATAACAAACTTCTGCTTGGTTTTTCTACCTGAAATTTCACACAGCCATCAAGTATCACAGACTACATGACATGAAACCAATTTTAGAGCTCTGGATATTGTAATAAGGTCCACACATATGGGAGGGGTATGAGAAAAACAGTAAAAAAGTCTATTTTCAATAAATAAATAGACCCATGGATGAAAGGGTGCATGATAAGCCACCTTACATGCATGGATCTTACATACACTTATCCATTGAGGTGAAAAAACAACATTAAATTGACGTAAACTGCCAATACTGTAGATATACACCATCCGTGGATGAAGGAGGACATATTCTGTCAGCCTTCGTCCATGGATCTTAGCATGGATATAAGAATAACGTCAAAATAACAAACTTCTGCTTGGTTTTTCTACCTGAAATTTCACACAGCCATCAAGTATCACAGACTACATGACATGAAACCAATTTTAGAGCTCTGGATATTGTAATAAGGTCCACACATATGGGAGGGGTATGAGAAAAACAGTAAAAAAGTCTATTTTCAATAAATAAATAGACCCATGGATGAAAGGGTGCATGATAAGCCACCTTACATGCATGGATCTTACATACACTTATCCATTGAGGTGAAAAAACAACATTAAATTGACGTAAACTGCCAATACTGTAGATATACACCATCCGTGGATGAAGGAGGACATATTCTGTCAGCCTTCGTCCATGGATCTTAGCATGGATATAAGAATAACGTCAAAATAACAAACTTCTGCTTGGTTTTTCTACCTGAAATTTCACACAGCCATCAAGTATCACAGACTACATGACATGAAACCAATTTTAGAGCTCTGGATATTGTAATAAGGTCCACACATATGGGAGGGGTATGAGAAAAACAGTAAAAAAGTCTATTTTCAATAAATAAATAGACCCATGGATGAAAGGGTGCATGATAAGCCACCTTACATGCATGGATCTTACATACACTTATCCATTGAGGTGAAAAAACAACATTAAATTGACGTAAACTGCCAATACTGTAGATATACACCATCCGTGGATGAAGGAGGACATATTCTGTCAGCCTTCGTCCATGGATCTTAGCATGGATATAAGAATAACGTCAAAATAACAAACTTCTGCTTGGTTTTTCTACCTGAAATTTCACACAGCCATCAAGTATCACAGACTACATGACATGAAACCAATTTTAGAGCTCTGGATATTGTAATAAGGTCCACACATATGGGAGGGGTATGAGAAAAACAGTAAAAAAGTCTATTTTCAATAAATAAATAGACCCATGGATGAAAGGGTGCATGATAAGCCACCTTACATGCATGGATCTTACATACACTTATCCATTGAGGTGAAAAAACAACATTAAATTGACGTAAACTGCCAATACTGTAGATATACACCATCCGTGGATGAAGGAGGACATATTCTGTCAGCCTTCGTCCATGGATCTTAGCATGGATATAAGAATAACGTCAAAATAACAAACTTCTGCTTGGTTTTTCTACCTGAAATTTCACACAGCCATCAAGTATCACAGACTACATGACATGAAACCAATTTTAGAGCTCTGGATATTGTAATAAGGTCCACACATATGGGAGGGGTATGAGAAAAACAGTAAAAAAGTCTATTTTCAATAAATAAATAGACCCATGGATGAAAGGGTGCATGATAAGCCACCTTACATGCATGGATCTTACATACACTTATCCATTGAGGTGAAAAAACAACATTAAATTGACGTAAACTGCCAATACTGTAGATATACACCATCCGTGGATGAAGGAGGACATATTCTGTCAGCCTTCGTCCATGGATCTTAGCATGGATATAAGAATAACGTCAAAATAACAAACTTCTGCTTGGTTTTTCTACCTGAAATTTCACACAGCCATCAAGTATCACAGACTACATGACATGAAACCAATTTTAGAGCTCTGGATATTGTAATAAGGTCCACACATATGGGAGGGGTATGAGAAAAACAGTAAAAAAGTCTATTTTCAATAAATAAATAGACCCATGGATGAAAGGGTGCATGATAAGCCACCTTACATGCATGGATCTTACATACACTTATCCATTGAGGTGAAAAAACAACATTAAATTGACGTAAACTGCCAATACTGTAGATATACACCATCCGTGGATGAAGGAGGACATATTCTGTCAGCCTTCGTCCATGGATCTTAGCATGGATATAAGAATAACGTCAAAATAACAAACTTCTGCTTGGTTTTTCTACCTGAAATTTCACACAGCCATCAAGTATCACAGACTACATGACATGAAACCAATTTTAGAGCTCTGGATATTGTAATAAGGTCCACACATATGGGAGGGGTATGAGAAAAACAGTAAAAAAGTCTATTTTCAATAAATAAATAGACCCATGGATGAAAGGGTGCATGATAAGCCACCTTACATGCATGGATCTTACATACACTTATCCATTGAGGTGAAAAAACAACATTAAATTGACGTAAACTGCCAATACTGTAGATATACCCCATCCGTGGATGAAGGAGGACATATTCTGTCAGCCTTCGTCCATGGATCTTAGCATGGATATAAGAATAACGTCAAAATAACAAACTTCTGCTTGGTTTTTCTACCTGAAATTTCACACAGCCATCAAGTATCACAGACTACATGACATGAAACCAATTTTAGAGCTCTGGATATTGTAATAAGGTCCACACATATGGGAGGGGTATGAGAAAAACAGTAAAAAAGTCTATTTTCAATAAATAAATAGACCCATGGATGAAAGGGTGCATGATAAGCCACCTTACATGCATGGATCTTACATACACTTATCCATTGAGGTGAAAAAACAACATTAAATTGACGTAAACTGCCAATACTGTAGATATACACCATCCGTGGATGAAGGAGGACATATTCTGTCAGCCTTCGTCCATGGATCTTAGCATGGATATAAGAATAACGTCAAAATAACAAACTTCTGCTTGGTTTTTCTACCTGAAATTTCACACAGCCATCAAGTATCACAGACTACATGACATGAAACCAATTTTAGAGCTCTGGATATTGTAATAAGGTCCACACATATGGGAGGGGTATGAGAAAAACAGTAAAAAAGTCTATTTTCAATAAATAAATAGACCCATGGATGAAAGGGTGCATGATAAGCCACCTTACATGCATGGATCTTACATACACTTATCCATTGAGGTGAAAAAACAACATTAAATTGACGTAAACTGCCAATACTGTAGATATACACCATCCGTGGATGAAGGAGGACATATTCTGTCAGCCTTCGTCCATGGATCTTAGCATGGATATAAGAATAACGTCAAAATAACAAACTTCTGCTTGGTTTTTCTACCTGAAATTTCACACAGCCATCAAGTATCACAGACTACATGACATGAAACCAATTTTAGAGCTCTGGATATTGTAATAAGGTCCACACATATGGGAGGGGTATGAGAAAAACAGTAAAAAAGTCTATTTTCAATAAATAAATAGACCCATGGATGAAAGGGTGCATGATAAGCCACCTTACATGCATGGATCTTACATACACTTATCCATTGAGGTGAAAAAACAACATTAAATTGACGTAAACTGCCAATACTGTAGATATACCCCATCGGTGGATGAAGGAGGACATATTCTGTCAGCCTTCGTCCATGGATCTTAGCATGGATATAAGAATAACGTCAAAATAACAAACTTCTGCTTGGTTTTTCTACCTGAAATTTCACACAGCCATCAAGTATCACAGACTACATGACATGAAACCAATTTTAGAGCTCTGGATATTGTAATAAGGTCCACACATATGGGAGGGGTATGAGAAAAACAGTAAAAAAGTCTATTTTCAATAAATAAATAGACCCATGGATGAAAGGGTGCATGATAAGCCACCTTACATGCATGGATCTTACATACACTTATCCATTGAGGTGAAAAAACAACATTAAATTGACGTAAACTGCCAATACTGTAGATATACACCATCCGTGGATGAAGGAGGACATATTCTGTCAGCCTTCGTCCATGGATCTTAGCATGGATATAAGAATAACGTCAAAATAACAAACTTCTGCTTGGTTTTTCTACCTGAAATTTCACACAGCCATCAAGTATCACAGACTACATGACATGAAACCAATTTTAGAGCTCTGGATATTGTAATAAGGTCCACACATATGGGAGGGGTATGAGAAAAACAGTAAAAAAGTCTATTTTCAATAAATAAATAGACCCATGGATGAAAGGGTGCATGATAAGCCACCTTACATGCATGGATCTTACATACACTTATCCATTGAGGTGAAAAAACAACATTAAATTGACGTAAACTGCCAATACTGTAGATATACACCATCCGTGGATGAAGGAGGACATATTCTGTCAGCCTTCGTCCATGGATCTTAGCATGGATATAGGAATAACGTCAAAATAACAAACTTCTGCTTGGTTTTTCTACCTGAAATTTCACACAGCCATCAAGTATCACAGACTACATGACATGAAACCAATCTTAGAGCTCTGGATATTGTAATAAGGTCCACACATATGGGAGGGGTATGAGAAAAACAGTAAAAAAGTCTATTTTCAATAAATAAATAGACCCATGGATGAAAGGGTGCATGATAAGCCACCTTACATGCATGGATCTTACATACACTTATCCATTGAGGTGAAAAAACAACATTAAATTGACGTAAACTGCCAATACTGTAGATATACACCATCCGTGGATGAAGGAGGACATATTCTGTCAGCCTTCGTCCATGGATCTTAGCATGGATATAAGAATAACGTCAAAATAACAAACTTCTGCTTGGTTTTTCTACCTGAAATTTCACACAGCCATCAAGTATCACAGACTACATGACATGAAACCAATTTTAGAGCTCTGGATATTGTAATAAGGTCCACACATATGGGAGGGGTATGAGAAAAACAGTAAAAAAGTCTATTTTCAATAAATAAATAGACCCATGGATGAAAGGGTGCATGATAAGCCACCTTACATGCATGGATCTTACATACACTTATCCATTGAGGTGAAAAAACAACATTAAATTGACGTAAACTGCCAATACTGTAGATATACACCATCCGTGGATGAAGGAGGACATATTCTGTCAGCCTTCGTCCATGGATCTTAGCATGGATATAAGAATAACGTCAAAATAACAAACTTCTGCTTGGTTTTTCTACCTGAAATTTCACACAGCCATCAAGTATCACAGACTACATGACATGAAACCAATATTAGAGCTCTGGATATTGTAATAAGGTCCACACATATGGGAGGGGTATGAGAAAAACAGTAAAAAAGTCTATTTTCAATAAATAAATAGACCCATGGATGAAAGGGTGCATGATAAGCCACCTTACATGCATGGATCTTACATACACTTATCCATTGAGGTGAAAAAACAACATTAAATTGACGTAAACTGCCAATACTGTAGATATACACCATCCGTGGATGAAGGAGGACATATTCTGTCAGCCTTCGTCCATGGATCTTAGCATGGATATAAGAATAACGTCAAAATAACAAACTTCTGCTTGGTTTTTCTACCTGAAATTTCACACAGCCATCAAGTATCACAGACTACATGACATGAAACCAATTTTAGAGCTCTGGATATTGTAATAAGGTCCACACATATGGGAGGGGTATGAGAAAAACAGTAAAAAAGTCTATTTTCAATAAATAAATAGACCCATGGATGAAAGGGTGCATGATAAGCCACCTTACATGCATGGATCTTACATACACTTATCCATTGAGGTGAAAAAACAACATTAAATTGACGTAAACTGCCAATACTGTAGATATACACCATCCGTGGATGAAGGAGGACATATTCTGTCAGCCTTCGTCCATGGATCTTAGCATGGATATAAGAATAACGTCAAAATAACAAACTTCTGCTTGGTTTTTCTACCTGAAATTTCACACAGCCATCAAGTATCACAGACTACATGACATGAAACCAATTTTAGAGCTCTGGATATTGTAATAAGGTCCACACATATGGGAGGGGTATGAGAAAAACAGTAAAAAAGTCTATTTTCAATAAATAAATAGACCCATGGATGAAAGGGTGCATGATAAGCCACCTTACATGCATGGATCTTACATACACTTATCCATTGAGGTGAAAAAACAACATTAAATTGACGTAAACTGCCAATACTGTAGATATACACCATCCGTGGATGAAGGAGGACATATTCTGTCAGCCTTCGTCCATGGATCTTAGCATGGATATAAGAATAACGTCAAAATAACAAACTTCTGCTTGGTTTTTCTACCTGAAATTTCACACAGCCATCAAGTATCACAGACTACATGACATGAAACCAATTTTAGAGCTCTGGATATTGTAATAAGGTCCACACATATGGGAGGGGTATGAGAAAAACAGTAAAAAAGTCTATTTTCAATAAATAAATAGACCCATGGATGAAAGGGTGCATGATAAGCCACCTTACATGCATGGATCTTACATACACTTATCCATTGAGGTGAAAAAACAACATTAAATTGACGTAAACTGCCAATACTGTAGATATACACCATCCGTGGATGAAGGAGGACATATTCTGTCAGCCTTCGTCCATGGATCTTAGCATGGATATAAGAATAACGTCAAAATAACAAACTTCTGCTTGGTTTTTCTACCTGAAATTTCACACAGCCATCAAGTATCACAGACTACATGACATGAAACCAATTTTAGAGCTCTGGATATTGTAATAAGGTCCACACATATGGGAGGGGTATGAGAAAAACAGTAAAAAAGTCTATTTTCAATAAATAAATAGACCCATGGATGAAAGGGTGCATGATAAGCCACCTTACATGCATGGATCTTACATACACTTATCCATTGAGGTGAAAAAACAACATTAAATTGACGTAAACTGCCAATACTGTAGATATACACCATCCGTGGATGAAGGAGGACATATTCTGTCAGCCTTCGTCCATGGATCTTAGCATGGATATAAGAATAACGTCAAAATAACAAACTTCTGCTTGGTTTTTCTACCTGAAATTTCACACAGCCATCAAGTATCACAGACTACATGACATGAAACCAATTTTAGAGCTCTGGATATTGTAATAAGGTCCACACATATGGGAGGGGTATGAGAAAAACAGTAAAAAAGTCTATTTTCAATAAATAAATAGACCCATGGATGAAAGGGTGCATGATAAGCCACCTTACATGCATGGATCTTACATACACTTATCCATTGAGGTGAAAAAACAACATTAAATTGACGTAAACTGCCAATACTGTAGATATACCCCATCCGTGGATGAAGGAGGACATATTCTGTCAGCCTTCGTCCATGGATCTTAGCATGGATATAAGAATAACGTCAAAATAACAAACTTCTGCTTGGTTTTTCTACCTGAAATTTCACACAGCCATCAAGTATCACAGACTACATGACATGAAACCAATTTTAGAGCTCTGGATATTGTAATAAGGTCCACACATATGGGAGGGGTATGAGAAAAACAGTAAAAAAGTCTATTTTCAATAAATAAATAGACCCATGGATGAAAGGGTGCATGATAAGCCACCTTACATGCATGGATCTTACATACACTTATCCATTGAGGTGAAAAAACAACATTAAATTGACGTAAACTGCCAATACTGTAGATATACACCATCCGTGGATGAAGGAGGACATATTCTGTCAGCCTTCGTCCATGGATCTTAGCATGGATATAAGAATAACGTCAAAATAACAAACTTCTGCTTGGTTTTTCTACCTGAAATTTCACACAGCCATCAAGTATCACAGACTACATGACATGAAACCAATTTTAGAGCTCTGGATATTGTAATAAGGTCCACACATATGGGAGGGGTATGAGAAAAACAGTAAAAAAGTCTATTTTCAATAAATAAATAGACCCATGGATGAAAGGGTGCATGATAAGCCACCTTACATGCATGGATCTTACATACACTTATCCATTGAGGTGAAAAAACAACATTAAATTGACGTAAACTGCCAATACTGTAGATATACACCATCCGTGGATGAAGGAGGACATATTCTGTCAGCCTTCGTCCATGGATCTTAGCATGGATATAGGAATAACGTCAAAATAACAAACTTCTGCTTGGTTTTTCTACCTGAAATTTCACACAGCCATCAAGTATCACAGACTACATGACATGAAACCAATTTTAGAGCTCTGGATATTGTAATAAGGTCCACACATATGGGAGGGGTATGAGAAAAACAGTAAAAAAGTCTATTTTCAATAAATAAATAGACCCATGGATGAAAGGGTGCATGATAAGCCACCTTACATGCATGGATCTTACATACACTTATCCATTGAGGTGAAAAAACAACATTAAATTGACGTAAACTGCCAATACTGTAGATATACACCATCCGTGGATGAAGGAGGACATATTCTGTCAGCCTTCGTCCATGGATCTTAGCATGGATATAAGAATAACGTCAAAATAACAAACTTCTGCTTGGTTTTTCTACCTGAAATTTCACACAGCCATCAAGTATCACAGACTACATGACATGAAACCAATTTTAGAGCTCTGGATATTGTAATAAGGTCCACACATATGGGAGGGGTATGAGAAAAACAGTAAAAAAGTCTATTTTCAATAAATAAATAGACCCATGGATGAAAGGGTGCATGATAAGCCACCTTACATGCATGGATCTTACATACACTTATCCATTGAGGTGAAAAAACAACATTAAATTGACGTAAACTGCCAATACTGTAGATATACACCATCCGTGGATGAAGGAGGACATATTCTGTCAGCCTTCGTCCATGGATCTTAGCATGGATATAAGAATAACGTCAAAATAACAAACTTCTGCTTGGTTTTTCTACCTGAAATTTCACACAGCCATCAAGTATCACAGACTACATGACATGAAACCAATTTTAGAGCTCTGGATATTGTAATAAGGTCCACACATATGGGAGGGGTATGAGAAAAACAGTAAAAAAGTCTATTTTCAATAAATAAATAGACCCATGGATGAAAGGGTGCATGATAAGCCACCTTACATGCATGGATCTTACATACACTTATCCATTGAGGTGAAAAAACAACATTAAATTGACGTAAACTGCCAATACTGTAGATATACACCATCCGTGGATGAAGGAGGACATATTCTGTCAGCCTTCGTCCATGGATCTTAGCATGGATATAAGAATAACGTCAAAATAACAAACTTCTGCTTGGTTTTTCTACCTGAAATTTCACACAGCCATCAAGTATCACAGACTACATGACATGAAACCAATTTTAGAGCTCTGGATATTGTAATAAGGTCCACACATATGGGAGGGGTATGAGAAAAACAGTAAAAAAGTCTATTTTCAATAAATAAATAGACCCATGGATGAAAGGGTGCATGATAAGCCACCTTACATGCATGGATCTTACATACACTTATCCATTGAGGTGAAAAAACAACATTAAATTGACGTAAACTGCCAATACTGTAGATATACACCATCCGTGGATGAAGGAGGACATATTCTGTCAGCCTTCGTCCATGGATCTTAGCATGGATATAAGAATAACGTCAAAATAACAAACTTCTGCTTGGTTTTTCTACCTGAAATTTCACACAGCCATCAAGTATCACAGACTACATGACATGAAACCAATTTTAGAGCTCTGGATATTGTAATAAGGTCCACACATATGGGAGGGGTATGAGAAAAACAGTAAAAAAGTCTATTTTCAATAAATAAATAGACCCATGGATGAAAGGGTGCATGATAAGCCACCTTACATGCATGGATCTTACATACACTTATCCATTGAGGTGAAAAAACAACATTAAATTGACGTAAACTGCCAGTACTGTAGATATACACCATCCGTGGATGAAGGAGGACATATTCTGTCAGCCTTCGTCCATGGATCTTAGCATGGATATAAGAATAACGTCAAAATAACAAACTTCTGCTTGGTTTTTCTACCTGAAATTTCACACAGCCATCAAGTATCACAGACTACATGACATGAAACCAATTTTAGAGCTCTGGATATTGTAATAAGGTCCACACATATGGGAGGGGTATGAGAAAAACAGTAAAAAAGTCTATTTTCAATAAATAAATAGACCCATGGATGAAAGGGTGCATGATAAGCCACCTTACATGCATGGATCTTACATACACTTATCCATTGAGGTGAAAAAACAACATTAAATTGACGTAAACTGCCAATACTGTAGATATACACCATCCGTGGATGAAGGAGGACATATTCTGTCAGCCTTCGTCCATGGATCTTAGCATGGATATAAGAATAACGTCAAAATAACAAACTTCTGCTTGGTTTTTCTACCTGAAATTTCACACAGCCATCAAGTATCACAGACTACATGACATGAAACCAATTTTAGAGCTCTGGATATTGTAATAAGGTCCACACATATGGGAGGGGTATGAGAAAAACAGTAAAAAAGTCTATTTTCAATAAATAAATAGACCCATGGATGAAAGGGTGCATGATAAGCCACCTTACATGCATGGATCTTACATACACTTATCCATTGAGGTGAAAAAACAACATTAAATTGACGTAAACTGCCAATACTGTAGATATACACCATCCGTGGATGAAGGAGGACATATTCTGTCAGCCTTCGTCCATGGATCTTAGCATGGATATAAGAATAACGTCAAAATAACAAACTTCTGCTTGGTTTTTCTACCTGAAATTTCACACAGCCATCAAGTATCACAGACTACATGACATGAAACCAATTTTAGAGCTCTGGATATTGTAATAAGGTCCACACATATGGGAGGGGTATGAGAAAAACAGTAAAAAAGTCTATTTTCAATAAATAAATAGACCCATGGATGAAAGGGTGCATGATAAGCCACCTTACATGCATGGATCTTACATACACTTATCCATTGAGGTGAAAAAACAACATTAAATTGACGTAAACTGCCAATACTGTAGATATACACCATCCGTGGATGAAGGAGGACATATTCTGTCAGCCTTCGTCCATGGATCTTAGCATGGATATAAGAATAACGTCAAAATAACAAACTTCTGCTTGGTTTTTCTACCTGAAATTTCACACAGCCATCAAGTATCACAGACTACATGACATGAAACCAATTTTAGAGCTCTGGATATTGTAATAAGGTCCACACATATGGGAGGGGTATGAGAAAAACAGTAAAAAAGTCTATTTTCAATAAATAAATAGACCCATGGATGAAAGGGTGCATGATAAGCCACCTTACATGCATGGATCTTACATACACTTATCCATTGAGGTGAAAAAACAACATTAAATTGACGTAAACTGCCAATACTGTAGATATACACCATCCGTGGATGAAGGAGGACATATTCTGTCAGCCTTCGTCCATGGATCTTAGCATGGATATAAGAATAACGTCAAAATAACAAACTTCTGCTTGGTTTTTCTACCTGAAATTTCACACAGCCATCAAGTATCACAGACTACATGACATGAAACCAATTTTAGAGCTCTGGATATTGTAATAAGGTCCACACATATGGGAGGGGTATGAGAAAAACAGTAAAAAAGTCTATTTTCAATAAATAAATAGACCCATGGATGAAAGGGTGCATGATAAGCCACCTTACATGCATGGATCTTACATACACTTATCCATTGAGGTGAAAAAACAACATTAAATTGACGTAAACTGCCAATACTGTAGATATACACCATCCGTGGATGAAGGAGGACATATTCTGTCAGCCTTCGTCCATGGATCTTAGCATGGATATAAGAATAACGTCAAAATAACAAACTTCTGCTTGGTTTTTCTACCTGAAATTTCACACAGCCATCAAGTATCACAGACTACATGACATGAAACCAATTTTAGAGCTCTGGATATTGTAATAAGGTCCACACATATGGGAGGGGTATGAGAAAAACAGTAAAAAAGTCTATTTTCAATAAATAAATAGACCCATGGATGAAAGGGTGCATGATAAGCCACCTTACATGCATGGATCTTACATACACTTATCCATTGAGGTGAAAAAACAACATTAAATTGACGTAAACTGCCAATACTGTAGATATACACCATCCGTGGATGAAGGAGGACATATTCTGTCAGCCTTCGTCCATGGATCTTAGCATGGATATAAGAATAACGTCAAAATAACAAACTTCTGCTTGGTTTTTCTACCTGAAATTTCACACAGCCATCAAGTATCACAGACTACATGACATGAAACCAATTTTAGAGCTCTGGATATTGTAATAAGGTCCACACATATGGGAGGGGTATGAGAAAAACAGTAAAAAAGTCTATTTTCAATAAATAAATAGACCCATGGATGAAAGGGTGCATGATAAGCCACCTTACATGCATGGATCTTACATACACTTATCCATTGAGGTGAAAAAACAACATTAAATTGACGTAAACTGCCAATACTGTAGATATACACCATCCGTGGATGAAGGAGGACATATTCTGTCAGCCTTCGTCCATGGATCTTAGCATGGATATAAGAATAACGTCAAAATAACAAACTTCTGCTTGGTTTTTCTACCTGAAATTTCACACAGCCATCAAGTATCACAGACTACATGACATGAAACCAATTTTAGAGCTCTGGATATTGTAATAAGGTCCACACATATGGGAGGGGTATGAGAAAAACAGTAAAAAAGTCTATTTTCAATAAATAAATAGACCCATGGATGAAAGGGTGCATGATAAGCCACCTTACATGCATGGATCTTACATACACTTATCCATTGAGGTGAAAAAACAACATTAAATTGACGTAAACTGCCAATACTGTAGATATACACCATCCGTGGATGAAGGAGGACATATTCTGTCAGCCTTCGTCCATGGATCTTAGCATGGATATAAGAATAACGTCAAAATAACAAACTTCTGCTTGGTTTTTCTACCTGAAATTTCACACAGCCATCAAGTATCACAGACTACATGACATGAAACCAATTTTAGAGCTCTGGATATTGTAATAAGGTCCACACATATGGGAGGGGTATGAGAAAAACAGTAAAAAAGTCTATTTTCAATAAATAAATAGACCCATGGATGAAAGGGTGCATGATAAGCCACCTTACATGCATGGATCTTACATACACTTATCCATTGAGGTGAAAAAACAACATTAAATTGACGTAAACTGCCAATACTGTAGATATACACCATCCGTGGATGAAGGAGGACATATTCTGTCAGCCTTCGTCCATGGATCTTAGCATGGATATAAGAATAACGTCAAAATAACAAACTTCTGCTTGGTTTTTCTACCTGAAATTTCACACAGCCATCAAGTATCACAGACTACATGACATGAAACCAATTTTAGAGCTCTGGATATTGTAATAAGGTCCACACATATGGGAGGGGTATGAGAAAAACAGTAAAAAAGTCTATTTTCAATAAATAAATAGACCCATGGATGAAAGGGTGCATGATAAGCCACCTTACATGCATGGATCTTACATACACTTATCCATTGAGGTGAAAAAACAACATTAAATTGACGTAAACTGCCAATACTGTAGATATACACCATCCGTGGATGAAGGAGGACATATTCTGTCAGCCTTCGTCCATGGATCTTAGCATGGATATAAGAATAACGTCAAAATAACAAACTTCTGCTTGGTTTTTCTACCTGAAATTTCACACAGCCATCAAGTATCACAGACTACATGACATGAAACCAATTTTAGAGCTCTGGATATTGTAATAAGGTCCACACATATGGGAGGGGTATGAGAAAAACAGTAAAAAAGTCTATTTTCAATAAATAAATAGACCCATGGATGAAAGGGTGCATGATAAGCCACCTTACATGCATGGATCTTACATACACTTATCCATTGAGGTGAAAAAACAACATTAAATTGACGTAAACTGCCAATACTGTAGATATACACCATCCGTGGATGAAGGAGGACATATTCTGTCAGCCTTCGTCCATGGATCTTAGCATGGATATAAGAATAACGTCAAAATAACAAACTTCTGCTTGGTTTTTCTACCTGAAATTTCACACAGCCATCAAGTATCACAGACTACATGACATGAAACCAATTTTAGAGCTCTGGATATTGTAATAAGGTCCACACATATGGGAGGGGTATGAGAAAAACAGTAAAAAAGTCTATTTTCAATAAATAAATAGACCCATGGATGAAAGGGTGCATGATAAGCCACCTTACATGCATGGATCTTACATACACTTATCCATTGAGGTGAAAAAACAACATTAAATTGACGTAAACTGCCAATACTGTAGATATACCCCATCCGTGGATGAAGGAGGACATATTCTGTCAGCCTTCGTCCATGGATCTTAGCATGGATATAAGAATAACGTCAAAATAACAAACTTCTGCTTGGTTTTTCTACCTGAAATTTCACACAGCCATCAAGTATCACAGACTACATGACATGAAACCAATTTTAGAGCTCTGGATATTGTAATAAGGTCCACACATATGGGAGGGGTATGAGAAAAACAGTAAAAAAGTCTATTTTCAATAAATAAATAGACCCATGGATGAAAGGGTGCATGATAAGCCACCTTACATGCATGGATCTTACATACACTTATCCATTGAGGTGAAAAAACAACATTAAATTGACGTAAACTGCCAATACTGTAGATATACACCATCCGTGGATGAAGGAGGACATATTCTGTCAGCCTTCGTCCATGGATCTTAGCATGGATATAAGAATAACGTCAAAATAACAAACTTCTGCTTGGTTTTTCTACCTGAAATTTCACACAGCCATCAAGTATCACAGACTACATGACATGAAACCAATTTTAGAGCTCTGGATATTGTAATAAGGTCCACACATATGGGAGGGGTATGAGAAAAACAGTAAAAAAGTCTATTTTCAATAAATAAATAGACCCATGGATGAAAGGGTGCATGATAAGCCACCTTACATGCATGGATCTTACATACACTTATCCATTGAGGTGAAAAAACAACATTAAATTGACGTAAACTGCCAATACTGTAGATATACACCATCCGTGGATGAAGGAGGACATATTCTGTCAGCCTTCGTCCATGGATCTTAGCATGGATATAAGAATAACGTCAAAATAACAAACTTCTGCTTGGTTTTTCTACCTGAAATTTCACACAGCCATCAAGTATCACAGACTACATGACATGAAACCAATTTTAGAGCTCTGGATATTGTAATAAGGTCCACACATATGGGAGGGGTATGAGAAAAACAGTAAAAAAGTCTATTTTCAATAAATAAATAGACCCATGGATGAAAGGGTGCATGATAAGCCACCTTACATGCATGGATCTTACATACACTTATCCATTGAGGTGAAAAAACAACATTAAATTGACGTAAACTGCCAATACTGTAGATATACCCCATCGGTGGATGAAGGAGGACATATTCTGTCAGCCTTCGTCCATGGATCTTAGCATGGATATAAGAATAACGTCAAAATAACAAACTTCTGCTTGGTTTTTCTACCTGAAATTTCACACAGCCATCAAGTATCACAGACTACATGACATGAAACCAATTTTAGAGCTCTGGATATTGTAATAAGGTCCACACATATGGGAGGGGTATGAGAAAAACAGTAAAAAAGTCTATTTTCAATAAATAAATAGACCCATGGATGAAAGGGTGCATGATAAGCCACCTTACATGCATGGATCTTACATACACTTATCCATTGAGGTGAAAAAACAACATTAAATTGACGTAAACTGCCAATACTGTAGATATACACCATCCGTGGATGAAGGAGGACATATTCTGTCAGCCTTCGTCCATGGATCTTAGCATGGATATAAGAATAACGTCAAAATAACAAACTTCTGCTTGGTTTTTCTACCTGAAATTTCACACAGCCATCAAGTATCACAGACTACATGACATGAAACCAATTTTAGAGCTCTGGATATTGTAATAAGGTCCACACATATGGGAGGGGTATGAGAAAAACAGTAAAAAAGTCTATTTTCAATAAATAAATAGACCCATGGATGAAAGGGTGCATGATAAGCCACCTTACATGCATGGATCTTACATACACTTATCCATTGAGGTGAAAAAACAACATTAAATTGACGTAAACTGCCAATACTGTAGATATACACCATCCGTGGATGAAGGAGGACATATTCTGTCAGCCTTCGTCCATGGATCTTAGCATGGATATAGGAATAACGTCAAAATAACAAACTTCTGCTTGGTTTTTCTACCTGAAATTTCACACAGCCATCAAGTATCACAGACTACATGACATGAAACCAATTTTAGAGCTCTGGATATTGTAATAAGGTCCACACATATGGGAGGGGTATGAGAAAAACAGTAAAAAAGTCTATTTTCAATAAATAAATAGACCCATGGATGAAAGGGTGCATGATAAGCCACCTTACATGCATGGATCTTACATACACTTATCCATTGAGGTGAAAAAACAACATTAAATTGACGTAAACTGCCAATACTGTAGATATACACCATCCGTGGATGAAGGAGGACATATTCTGTCAGCCTTCGTCCATGGATCTTAGCATGGATATAAGAATAACGTCAAAATAACAAACTTCTGCTTGGTTTTTCTACCTGAAATTTCACACAGCCATCAAGTATCACAGACTACATGACATGAAACCAATTTTAGAGCTCTGGATATTGTAATAAGGTCCACACATATGGGAGGGGTATGAGAAAAACAGTAAAAAAGTCTATTTTCAATAAATAAATAGACCCATGGATGAAAGGGTGCATGATAAGCCACCTTACATGCATGGATCTTACATACACTTATCCATTGAGGTGAAAAAACAACATTAAATTGACGTAAACTGCCAATACTGTAGATATACACCATCCGTGGATGAAGGAGGACATATTCTGTCAGCCTTCGTCCATGGATCTTAGCATGGATATAAGAATAACGTCAAAATAACAAACTTCTGCTTGGTTTTTCTACCTGAAATTTCACACAGCCATCAAGTATCACAGACTACATGACATGAAACCAATTTTAGAGCTCTGGATATTGTAATAAGGTCCACACATATGGGAGGGGTATGAGAAAAACAGTAAAAAAGTCTATTTTCAATAAATAAATAGACCCATGGATGAAAGGGTGCATGATAAGCCACCTTACATGCATGGATCTTACATACACTTATCCATTGAGGTGAAAAAACAACATTAAATTGACGTAAACTGCCAATACTGTAGATATACACCATCCGTGGATGAAGGAGGACATATTCTGTCAGCCTTCGTCCATGGATCTTAGCATGGATATAAGAATAACGTCAAAATAACAAACTTCTGCTTGGTTTTTCTACCTGAAATTTCACACAGCCATCAAGTATCACAGACTACATGACATGAAACCAATTTTAGAGCTCTGGATATTGTAATAAGGTCCACACATATGGGAGGGGTATGAGAAAAACAGTAAAAAAGTCTATTTTCAATAAATAAATAGACCCATGGATGAAAGGGTGCATGATAAGCCACCTTACATGCATGGATCTTACATACACTTATCCATTGAGGTGAAAAAACAACATTAAATTGACGTAAACTGCCAATACTGTAGATATACACCATCCGTGGATGAAGGAGGACATATTCTGTCAGCCTTCGTCCATGGATCTTAGCATGGATATAAGAATAACGTCAAAATAACAAACTTCTGCTTGGTTTTTCTACCTGAAATTTCACACAGCCATCAAGTATCACAGACTACATGACATGAAACCAATTTTAGAGCTCTGGATATTGTAATAAGGTCCACACATATGGGAGGGGTATGAGAAAAACAGTAAAAAAGTCTATTTTCAATAAATAAATAGACCCATGGATGAAAGGGTGCATGATAAGCCACCTTACATGCATGGATCTTACATACACTTATCCATTGAGGTGAAAAAACAACATTAAATTGACGTAAACTGCCAATACTGTAGATATACACCATCCGTGGATGAAGGAGGACATATTCTGTCAGCCTTCGTCCATGGATCTTAGCATGGATATAAGAATAACGTCAAAATAACAAACTTCTGCTTGGTTTTTCTACCTGAAATTTCACACAGCCATCAAGTATCACAGACTACATGACATGAAACCAATTTTAGAGCTCTGGATATTGTAATAAGGTCCACACATATGGGAGGGGTATGAGAAAAACAGTAAAAAAGTCTATTTTCAATAAATAAATAGACCCATGGATGAAAGGGTGCATGATAAGCCACCTTACATGCATGGATCTTACATACACTTATCCATTGAGGTGAAAAAACAACATTAAATTGACGTAAACTGCCAATACTGTAGATATACACCATCCGTGGATGAAGGAGGACATATTCTGTCAGCCTTCGTCCATGGATCTTAGCATGGATATAAGAATAACGTCAAAATAACAAACTTCTGCTTGGTTTTTCTACCTGAAATTTCACACAGCCATCAAGTATCACAGACTACATGACATGAAACCAATTTTAGAGCTCTGGATATTGTAATAAGGTCCACACATATGGGAGGGGTATGAGAAAAACAGTAAAAAAGTCTATTTTCAATAAATAAATAGACCCATGGATGAAAGGGTGCATGATAAGCCACCTTACATGCATGGATCTTACATACACTTATCCATTGAGGTGAAAAAACAACATTAAATTGACGTAAACTGCCAATACTGTAGATATACACCATCCGTGGATGAAGGAGGACATATTCTGTCAGCCTTCGTCCATGGATCTTAGCATGGATATAAGAATAACGTCAAAATAACAAACTTCTGCTTGGTTTTTCTACCTGAAATTTCACACAGCCATCAAGTATCACAGACTACATGACATGAAACCAATTTTAGAGCTCTGGATATTGTAATAAGGTCCACACATATGGGAGGGGTATGAGAAAAACAGTAAAAAAGTCTATTTTCAATAAATAAATAGACCCATGGATGAAAGGGTGCATGATAAGCCACCTTACATGCATGGATCTTACATACACTTATCCATTGAGGTGAAAAAACAACATTAAATTGACGTAAACTGCCAATACTGTAGATATACACCATCCGTGGATGAAGGAGGACATATTCTGTCAGCCTTCGTCCATGGATCTTAGCATGGATATAAGAATAACGTCAAAATAACAAACTTCTGCTTGGTTTTTCTACCTGAAATTTCACACAGCCATCAAGTATCACAGACTACATGACATGAAACCAATTTTAGAGCTCTGGATATTGTAATAAGGTCCACACATATGGGAGGGGTATGAGAAAAACAGTAAAAAAGTCTATTTTCAATAAATAAATAGACCCATGGATGAAAGGGTGCATGATAAGCCACCTTACATGCATGGATCTTACATACACTTATCCATTGAGGTGAAAAAACAACATTAAATTGACGTAAACTGCCAATACTGTAGATATACACCATCCGTGGATGAAGGAGGACATATTCTGTCAGCCTTCGTCCATGGATCTTAGCATGGATATAGGAATAACGTCAAAATAACAAACTTCTGCTTGGTTTTTCTACCTGAAATTTCACACAGCCATCAAGTATCACAGACTACATGACATGAAACCAATTTTAGAGCTCTGGATATTGTAATAAGGTCCACACATATGGGAGGGGTATGAGAAAAACAGTAAAAAAAGTCTATTTTCAATAAATAAATAGACCCATGGATGAAAGGGTGCATGATAAGCCACCTTACATGCATGGATCTTACATACACTTATCCATTGAGGTGAAAAAACAACATTAAATTGACGTAAACTGCCAATACTGTAGATATACACCATCCGTGGATGAAGGAGGACATATTCTGTCAGCCTTCGTCCATGGATCTTAGCATGGATATAAGAATAACGTCAAAATAACAAACTTCTGCTTGGTTTTTCTACCTGAAATTTCACACAGCCATCAAGTATCACAGACTACATGACATGAAACCAATTTTAGAGCTCTGGATATTGTAATAAGGTCCACACATATGGGAGGGGTATGAGAAAAACAGTAAAAAAGTCTATTTTCAATAAATAAATAGACCCATGGATGAAAGGGTGCATGATAAGCCACCTTACATGCATGGATCTTACATACACTTATCCATTGAGGTGAAAAAACAACATTAAATTGACGTAAACTGCCAATACTGTAGATATACACCATCCGTGGATGAAGGAGGACATATTCTGTCAGCCTTCGTCCATGGATCTTAGCATGGATATAAGAATAACGTCAAAATAACAAACTTCTGCTTGGTTTTTCTACCTGAAATTTCACACAGCCATCAAGTATCACAGACTACATGACATGAAACCAATTTTAGAGCTCTGGATATTGTAATAAGGTCCACACATATGGGAGGGGTATGAGAAAAACAGTAAAAAAGTCTATTTTCAATAAATAAATAGACCCATGGATGAAAGGGTGCATGATAAGCCACCTTACATGCATGGATCTTACATACACTTATCCATTGAGGTGAAAAAACAACATTAAATTGACGTAAACTGCCAATACTGTAGATATACACCATCCGTGGATGAAGGAGGACATATTCTGTCAGCCTTCGTCCATGGATCTTAGCATGGATATAAGAATAACGTCAAAATAACAAACTTCTGCTTGGTTTTTCTACCTGAAATTTCACACAGCCATCAAGTATCACAGACTACATGACATGAAACCAATTTTAGAGCTCTGGATATTGTAATAAGGTCCACACATATGGGAGGGGTATGAGAAAAACAGTAAAAAAGTCTATTTTCAATAAATAAATAGACCCATGGATGAAAGGGTGCATGATAAGCCACCTTACATGCATGGATCTTACATACACTTATCCATTGAGGTGAAAAAACAACATTAAATTGACGTAAACTGCCAATACTGTAGATATACACCATCCGTGGATGAAGGAGGACATATTCTGTCAGCCTTCGTCCATGGATCTTAGCATGGATATAAGAATAACGTCAAAATAACAAACTTCTGCTTGGTTTTTTCTACCTGAAATTTCACACAGCCATCAAGTATCACAGACTACATGACATGAAACCAATTTTAGAGCTCTGGATATTGTAATAAGGTCCACACATATGGGAGGGGTATGAGAAAAACAGTAAAAAAGTCTATTTTCAATAAATAAATAGACCCATGGATGAAAGGGTGCATGATAAGCCACCTTACATGCATGGATCTTACATACACTTATCCATTGAGGTGAAAAAACAACATTAAATTGACGTAAACTGCCAATACTGTAGATATACACCATCCGTGGATGAAGGAGGACATATTCTGTCAGCCTTCGTCCATGGATCTTAGCATGGATATAAGAATAACGTCAAAATAACAAACTTCTGCTTGGTTTTTCTACCTGAAATTTCACACAGCCATCAAGTATCACAGACTACATGACATGAAACCAATTTTAGAGCTCTGGATATTGTAATAAGGTCCACACATATGGGAGGGGTATGAGAAAAACAGTAAAAAAGTCTATTTTCAATAAATAAATAGACCCATGGATGAAAGGGTGCATGATAAGCCACCTTACATGCATGGATCTTACATACACTTATCCATTGAGGTGAAAAAACAACATTAAATTGACGTAAACTGCCAATACTGTAGATATACACCATCCGTGGATGAAGGAGGACATATTCTGTCAGCCTTCGTCCATGGATCTTAGCATGGATATAAGAATAACGTCAAAATAACAAACTTCTGCTTGGTTTTTCTACCTGAAATTTCACACAGCCCATCAAGTATCACAGACTACATGACATGAAACCAATTTTAGAGCTCTGGATATTGTAATAAGGTCCACACATATGGGAGGGGTATGAGAAAAACAGTAAAAAAGTCTATTTTCAATAAATAAATAGACCCATGGATGAAAGGGTGCATGATAAGCCACCTTACATGCATGGATCTTACATACACTTATCCATTGAGGTGAAAAAACAACATTAAATTGACGTAAACTGCCAATACTGTAGATATACACCATCCGTGGATGAAGGAGGACATATTCTGTCAGCCTTCGTCCATGGATCTTAGCATGGATATAAGAATAACGTCAAAATAACAAACTTCTGCTTGGTTTTTCTACCTGAAATTTCACACAGCCATCAAGTATCACAGACTACATGACATGAAACCAATTTTAGAGCTCTGGATATTGTAATAAGGTCCACACATATGGGAGGGGTATGAGAAAAACAGTAAAAAAGTCTATTTTCAATAAATAAATAGACCCATGGATGAAAGGGTGCATGATAAGCCACCTTACATGCATGGATCTTACATACACTTATCCATTGAGGTGAAAAAACAACATTAAATTGACGTAAACTGCCAATACTGTAGATATACACCATCCGTGGATGAAGGAGGACATATTCTGTCAGCCTTCGTCCATGGATCTTAGCATGGATATAAGAATAACGTCAAAATAACAAACTTCTGCTTGGTTTTTCTACCTGAAATTTCACACAGCCATCAAGTATCACAGACTACATGACATGAAACCAATTTTAGAGCTCTGGATATTGTAATAAGGTCCACACATATGGGAGGGGTATGAGAAAAACAGTAAAAAAGTCTATTTTCAATAAATAAATAGACCCATGGATGAAAGGGTGCATGATAAGCCACCTTACATGCATGGATCTTACATACACTTATCCATTGAGGTGAAAAAACAACATTAAATTGACGTAAACTGCCAATACTGTAGATATACACCATCCGTGGATGAAGGAGGACATATTCTGTCAGCCTTCGTCCATGGATCTTAGCATGGATATAAGAATAACGTCAAAATAACAAACTTCTGCTTGGTTTTTCTACCTGAAATTTCACACAGCCATCAAGTATCACAGACTACATGACATGAAACCAATTTTAGAGCTCTGGATATTGTAATAAGGTCCACACATATGGGAGGGGTATATAAAGTCTATTTTCAATAAATAAATAGACCCATGGATGTTAAAAACTGCCAATACTGTAGATATACACCATCCGTGGATGAAGGAGGACATATTCTGTCAGCCTTCGTCCATGGATCTTAGCATGGATATAAGAATAACTGCTTGGTTTTTCTACCTGAAATTTCACACAGCCATCAAGTATCACAGACTACATGACATGAAACCAATTTTTTAGCATGGATATAAGAATAACGTCAAAATAACAAACTTCTGCTTGGTTTTCTACCTGAAATTTCACACAGCCATCAAGTATCACAGACTACATGACATGAAACCAATTTTAGAGCTCTGGATATTGTAATAAGGTCCACACATATGGGAGGGGTATGAGAAAAACAGTAAAAAAGTCTATTTTCAATAAATAAATAGACCCATGGATGAAAGGGTGCATGATAAGCCACCTTACATGCATGGATCTTACATACACTTATCCATTGAGGTGAAAAAACAACATTAAATTGACGTAAACTGCCAATACTGTAGATATACACCATCCGTGGATGAAGGAGGACATATTCTGTCAGCCTTCGTCCATGGATCTTAGCATGGATATAAGAATAACGTCAAAATAACAAACTTCTGCTTGGTTTTTCTACCTGAAATTTCACACAGCCATCAAGTATCACAGACTACATGACATGAAACCAATTTTAGAGCTCTGGATATTGTAATAAGGTCCACACATATGGGAGGGGTATGAGAAAAACAGTAAAAAAGTCTATTTTCAATAAATAAATAGACCCATGGATGAAAGGGTGCATGATAAGCCACCTTACATGCATGGATCTTACATACACTTATCCATTGAGGTGAAAAAACAACATTAAATTGACGTAAACTGCCAATACTGTAGATATACACCATCCGTGGATGAAGGAGGACATATTCTGTCAGCCTTCGTCCATGGATCTTAGCATGGATATAAGAATAACGTCAAAATAACAAACTTCTGCTTGGTTTTTCTACCTGAAATTTCACACAGCCATCAAGTATCACAGACTACATGACATGAAACCAATTTTAGAGCTCTGGATATTGTAATAAGGTCCACACATATGGGAGGGGTATGAGAAAAACAGTAAAAAAGTCTATTTTCAATAAATAAATAGACCCATGGATGAAAGGGTGCATGATAAGCCACCTTACATGCATGGATCTTACATACACTTATCCATTGAGGTGAAAAAACAACATTAAATTGACGTAAACTGCCAATACTGTAGATATACACCATCCGTGGATGAAGGAGGACATATTCTGTCAGCCTTCGTCCATGGATCTTAGCATGGATATAAGAATAACGTCAAAATAACAAACTTCTGCTTGGTTTTTCTACCTGAAATTTCACACAGCCATCAAGTATCACAGACTACATGACATGAAACCAATTTTAGAGCTCTGGATATTGTAATAAGGTCCACACATATGGGAGGGGTATGAGAAAAACAGTAAAAAAGTCTATTTTCAATAAATAAATAGACCCATGGATGAAAGGGTGCATGATAAGCCACCTTACATGCATGGATCTTACATACACTTATCCATTGAGGTGAAAAAACAACATTAAATTGACGTAAACTGCCAATACTGTAGATATACACCATCCGTGGATGAAGGAGGACATATTCTGTCAGCCTTCGTCCATGGATCTTAGCATGGATATAAGAATAACGTCAAAATAACAAACTTCTGCTTGGTTTTTCTACCTGAAATTTCACACAGCCATCAAGTATCACAGACTACATGACATGAAACCAATTTTAGAGCTCTGGATATTGTAATAAGGTCCACACATATGGGAGGGGTATGAGAAAAACAGTAAAAAAGTCTATTTTCAATAAATAAATAGACCCATGGATGAAAGGGTGCATGATAAGCCACCTTACATGCATGGATCTTACATACACTTATCCATTGAGGTGAAAAAACAACATTAAATTGACGTAAACTGCCAATACTGTAGATATACCCCATCCGTGGATGAAGGAGGACATATTCTGTCAGCCTTCGTCCATGGATCTTAGCATGGATATAAGAATAACGTCAAAATAACAAACTTCTGCTTGGTTTTTCTACCTGAAATTTCACACAGCCATCAAGTATCACAGACTACATGACATGAAACCAATTTTAGAGCTCTGGATATTGTAATAAGGTCCACACATATGGGAGGGGTATGAGAAAAACAGTAAAAAAGTCTATTTTCAATAAATAAATAGACCCATGGATGAAAGGGTGCATGATAAGCCACCTTACATGCATGGATCTTACATACACTTATCCATTGAGGTGAAAAAACAACATTAAATTGACGTAAACTGCCAATACTGTAGATATACACCATCCGTGGATGAAGGAGGACATATTCTGTCAGCCTTCGTCCATGGATCTTAGCATGGATATAAGAATAACGTCAAAATAACAAACTTCTGCTTGGTTTTTCTACCTGAAATTTCACACAGCCATCAAGTATCACAGACTACATGACATGAAACCAATTTTAGAGCTCTGGATATTGTAATAAGGTCCACACATATGGGAGGGGTATGAGAAAAACAGTAAAAAAGTCTATTTTCAATAAATAAATAGACCCATGGATGAAAGGGTGCATGATAAGCCACCTTACATGCATGGATCTTACATACACTTATCCATTGAGGTGAAAAAACAACATTAAATTGACGTAAACTGCCAATACTGTAGATATACACCATCCGTGGATGAAGGAGGACATATTCTGTCAGCCTTCGTCCATGGATCTTAGCATGGATATAAGAATAACGTCAAAATAACAAACTTCTGCTTGGTTTTTCTACCTGAAATTTCACACAGCCATCAAGTATCACAGACTACATGACATGAAACCAATTTTAGAGCTCTGGATATTGTAATAAGGTCCACACATATGGGAGGGGTATGAGAAAAACAGTAAAAAAGTCTATTTTCAATAAATAAATAGACCCATGGATGAAAGGGTGCATGATAAGCCACCTTACATGCATGGATCTTACATACACTTATCCATTGAGGTGAAAAAACAACATTAAATTGACGTAAACTGCCAATACTGTAGATATACCCCATCGGTGGATGAAGGAGGACATATTCTGTCAGCCTTCGTCCATGGATCTTAGCATGGATATAAGAATAACGTCAAAATAACAAACTTCTGCTTGGTTTTTCTACCTGAAATTTCACACAGCCATCAAGTATCACAGACTACATGACATGAAACCAATTTTAGAGCTCTGGATATTGTAATAAGGTCCACACATA
>CAXHKU010000405.1:0-39181 GCA_964017125.1 Flabesymbios commensalis
GGTTAATCCATTCGACCTTTGATTTCATATTGAGGTAGGAAGCAATACAATCACAATTCTATGATCACATACTTGTGCTATTCACAACTTGAGATTATAATCCATCTAACAATAAATATTGATCCAGCAATGACTCAATATTGGGACAATGTCACATCTGCTGGCTCAATCACTGGAAAGATGCTTTGTTCTAGCTGGGAAACAACTATAAGCATGAAGAACAACTCACTTCCTTTTCCAACCAAGCGAAGTACTCACATAAGGCAACAGCATCGCGAATCTGAAACAGAAGACCACTGATAAACATATCATTATTATACAAAGTATATATAATTACAGTGATTCATTTAGGATTCACAAGGGGTATAACACCACCTGTCATGGGGGGGCACCATATCATGTACCCCGGGCAACTGGTAAGGATTTTTCAGTAAACACCCCCCCCCCCACCATGCTCCAAAAATAAAAGGATCAATAAGGAATGCACACACCTTTATCGGTCTTTACCTCATATGTGTCAACCACAATCTTTCAAGGGATTTTTGGAACTCTAATGAAAAATATGGTCATCTTGGCTGCTGCTTTTACCAACTAATACCATTAAAAGTAGCACTGAACACAATTTACATGTAGCAGATGTCACCCTCCTGCCCCCACTGACTACAAACATTATGTAAGATCAAGGTGCAGAAAACATCATCTAGCAAGAGGCTAGCCGGCCACCATAATCCCCCGCCCCGCCCGCGTGATAGAAATTTTACAGGGTGCATACTTCCCTGAAGTCTCACATTCTGTTCTACAATAATGATCCACCTATCTAGATTACTGTTTATATTACAGATATTGAAGTCAATGATGGTAGCAAGTCAGCATTTTTTAATCTGAGCAAGTTGCCATTAAGAGGGTATATATATATATATCCCTCACGCAAACCTTACATTTAGTTTATAGTATTTATTGGACTGGTATATATCCTATGGAATTTTTGTTCCAAGGGCTGATGCTGTTAATTGATTTAATGCATTATCAATGTTGAATTTTGTTGGTAGATTTTAATTTTATGTGTTTTTCTCCAACAAAAAAACATTTTTTATCCCAAAAAGTGACCCATTTTTCGCGTGCGGCTGCTCTAAAACTATATTCATGGGGTTTGGAAAGTGGTACACGGTTTAGACAATGACTCACTTCGCTTCTCCTGTGCACGCTTAAAAACTTTAATAACAATCAGTCCATTTTTTTGTCTGCCATTTTAAATTTATGCAAATTTGTACTGAATGTTCTGTACTTAAAAAAGTTGAAATCATATTATTTTAGAGATCAGAATAGTTACAAATAAGTGTACAAATAACTTTTATCATCATGATTTTCCAATTTATGCCAATTGTGAAGGTAATAGCATCTAACTATCTGGCACGGTTTGTCCGGTATCAGGCATATCAAAGTTAATTATGGTCGATAATCGGCCAATTTTAATTTGATCAAGTTTAAAATTCACAGAGCATATCCCTACCTGCAACAGCACATTTGGTTTTGTAGTAATGGTCTAGCTATATGGTACGGTTTGTCAGATATCAGGCATATTATTGTTAATTATGGCCGATAATCGGCTATTTTTAATTTGATCAAGTTAAAATTTCTCAGAGCATATCCCTACTTGAAACCGCACATTTTGTTTTTATAGTAATGGTCTAGCTATCTGGCACGGTTTGCCAAATATCAGGCATATTAAAGTTAATTATGACCGATGGTCGGCCAATTAAGCAAGTAAAATTTCAAAAAACCCAAAAGGCACATCTACACCCCCTAAGGGATGTGTGTGCCAAGAATTAGAGAAATCCATGCTCGGGTTACAGAGTTCTGCTCCGGAATCTAAAATGCGGAAGCCGGATGGACGGCCGGACATCCGAGGCGACACCAATACCCCCCGCCCCCACTTCGTCGGGCTGGGGATAAGAAAGCAAACTAATTATTGTCAGATAACTCTATGCAGATAGGTAACATTTGTTTTTTTCAAAGTTGTGTGTGTGTGCGTGGGAGTAAAATTGATTATTTTTTGATAAATAATGTAAAGCTAAATACAGTGAGCCTTGCTCATTTTTGGACATGCATTAATTTATTATCACGTAGAATACCATCCAACATTTCACATAATTTATGTATTTTTACTAAAATAATCTACTGCTTGATTGATACATGTGTAGCTACATAAATGACTGTATTACATGTGACTTCTTCATTCCTTCCACCTCTGTTGGATTTTTGGTTGCTTTCATGAGAGCTACGGGACAAGGTGCAATGATACGTCTTTTCTACAAATTAAACATATTTGATTAGTGATACATGTTGACAGCTTGCAGGCAAATAGCACTTTCACTGATAAGAGACTAGGTGTAAATGAATAATCATCAAAGACTTAAATTACACAATTGATACTTTAAACCACAATGAAATTGCGTGTCACATATGAAAATTCTAGCTTTTAAAATATGTGAGTGAAACAGATTATTGTGTCCTTCTACTACAAAATAGGTCAAGGTATAGCTCAGTGTACATTTTCAGAAGAAAATTTGAGTGATAGAAAGACTGTTATCTTGTAAGAACGCGAGTCCTACCAACTTCAACGAGTCCTCATAATGAAGA
This sequence comes from Flabesymbios commensalis, assembly GCA_964017125.1. NCBI lineage: Eukaryota > Metazoa > Annelida > Polychaeta > Terebellida > Flabelligeridae > Flabesymbios > Flabesymbios commensalis. The sequence continues at coordinate 2,641 of CAXHKU010000405.1, forward strand.
ACAGTGAACACTTTAAACTTTGGACGTCAGAATCTGATGTCTACAGACGGGTTTGGCCTGGGGACTGTGCGAGTAAAAATATTTATAATTGCCGTAAACCCATAACATAGGTATTCAACTGAATCAAAAAGAGCTAGCTAAGACATTTATGATGATTTAAAATTGGAAAAAACCTTTCATCTCCATAGCTTCTACAAAAATAATTCTGTGTTGTAAGGGTTAATTATTGTTGACATTATTGTCAGCAGAATTAATAGTTCTTCAGTTCTCCTCGATAAGTTAGGCAGAACTCTCATTTTTAAAAGTTACTTTTAATTTTTATGTTCTGTAATGTCCAGAATTATTAACAGAGAAGAATAAGAATAAAAGTGTATACTCATACTAGAAATTCTGGATGTGAAAACATTGGGTTAACTATCAAGCAATAATATAATGATAAATAATTAATTTGTTTCAATAATAATGAATAGCTCACTTCCCACTCATTTAGTTGGGAGTCTACAAGACAGATTAACGTTATTCGCATTCAAAGAGGCAATCTAGTCAATGATTCCAATAAATTATACCAAACATTTTGTTTCAACTAGATGCGATTGTTTTTCGGACAAAAACATAAAAAGCATTCTAGTAGGGCAAAGGTCAGAACCCACAGAAGGCACATCTACACCCCTTAGTGATGTGTGTGTGCAATAGCTATTTTGGCTCAGAAATGTGGGTAATTATGGCTGATGGTCGGCCAATTAAGTAGGTCAATTTTCGAATCTACATCCATAAGTGATTTGTGTGTGCAATAGGAAAGAAAACCTCCATGTGCTTCTGGGATATGTTCCAGAAACTAAGAAAAAAAAACATATACGCACGGACAGCCGGACATCTGGGGTGAAGGCGTCGGGGAATAAAAAGAAGTCGCAACGGTTTCTAGTAAGCCATATAATTTTTTTAAAGAGCCCTATTGTCTTGTGAGTGACATATCTGTATTTTTCAATCACAAACTTGTCAATATCATTTCAAAATGCAATGTTCTTTAATAAAATATTTATAAATACTCACTTCGGGAACCATATTATATAAAGCGTAGCAGGGTTTTCCAACCTGTAAAAATAATAATTATAAAATTATGCATCAAATAATAAACATCAAAGTCTATGTAATACTCAACAAATTGAAAGTTTGAAAAACAAATTAAATTGTTTCTTGTTCATATCCTATTAACTATAGAGCTTTAAATGAACATAATAATTTAATAGTCCAATACTATAAATTATACCTGTATGTTCAGTCACGTTTCTAACATTTTAGGAGCTCATTTTGGGAAAAAACAAAATTAATCACAGAGTGAGACCATGATTAATATTTCCTTTTTTGCAAAGTGAGGTTCTTCTCAAAAGTTTGCAATATCCTAAAATTATAAAGAACACTCAGTATTTAATCTAGCAATTTCAAACATTCGTGAGCACCAACCATGTTGCCATCATAGCCGTAGGGCCATATAGAAGGCTTTAGGCCCCTTGACCTATTGACGCATGTTGTGCATGATTTGGTATCCCCAATGATAGGTGATGCCATGTCCCTACTGAAACTAGATGAAACACTCACACTGCTCATATGAGTGGGTGGTTGTTGCCCATTTCATATTGATTGTTTGCAATTTTTCCCTATATGTTATATGCAAGTTCTGTCTCTTTCAATTCTGAGTTCATAACGACATGCCAGATTTACTAATAAGCCAATCAACAATTTCATAATGGACAATAACCCTTAACCTGCTAATTAGCACAGCTATAGTCATTTTCTGTCTGTTTTAACTCTTTCAGTCCAGAGTACCTATGTGTAAATCTGACTGTTTGGACATAATATTTTTCAGTTTTGGTGTGTTTTTTTTGTGATACTATGAGCGGCTCCAGGTTCGTTAGTGACATCATATAAAACCGGCTGTGAGCGTCTCATAGGGCTCAGAGAGTTAATAGTCAATAAAATCAATGTTAATGGGAATAAAAAGAGCATTTAAACATCAAGATTTGCAAAAGCTTTGTCTCAGATTAAACAAATGTGAGTAATGTTCATCCATTTGAAGTTTTGTTGCTGTAGTGTGTGAAAATTGTAATTATTAAATTTAGCGCTTTGAGGGTTAAACATCCACTACTGTGATTTCTCATGTCCTAGCCTTTCACATTGGGGAGTGTGGTAGATGGATGGTCAAATCCAATAGGAAGTGTTCATATTTTGGGATATTGCTAACTTTTGCAAAGACCCCTAGCCTTGTGATGCTATCTTAATATTTATTGAGGATGTTAAAAGTGTGCAACATATCACGTCCCGGCCTTTTGCATTGGGAGGGAGGTAGATGGATGGTCAAATCCAATAGAAAGTGTTCATATTTTGGGACACTGCTAACTTTTGCAAAGACGCCTGAGTTTGTGATGTTATCTTTATATTTATTGAGGATGTTAAAAGTGTGCAACATATTTTGCATATCAACATTGAGAAAAATAACCTAGGAGCCGAACATTAAATATTGAAGACCTATATTCATAAAATTTTAAAACTGATTTGCCCTGCATTATCAGTCAAAGTGCATTTGCAGCAAATTTGTATCTCTGACTAATGTCACCCATTTAATTTCATAATCAGGGCCAATATTCTCAAACAATTGACCTTGATCTTAGGTATGCTCTTCGTCGAGATGGCAATCTTAACCAATCAAATGCTTATGATCTGGGTCAATCACTTTGAGAATACAGGTGCAGATTATTACCCAGCATACATGAGACGCTGGCCCAACACTAGTTTACTGTTGGTCCACCGTCTACGACGTTGGCCCAACAGTAAACCAACGTTGGGCGAACGTCTCATGTTTGCTGGGTAGACACAGATAAATAAAACATTTCTAATTATGGCTTACCCATATTTTCCCTTTCACGCTTTCCACAAGATCCTGAATGACTTTTCCTATATCCTCATAAGGGAAAACTTGTAAAGGACCCTCTTCTTGTGTGAGAGCAAGATGTACTTTAGTTTCATCAGTCAATTTATCTTCATTTAAAAACAATCTGCAAGAAGTAACACAATAGATGTCAATTGTAGGCGTCCGCCATCACATGAGACCTATATACTCCTTCAGCTGATGATAGATGATGGGTTGGATTTGCCCATGAAAGGTACCCTAAAAGTTATGTTTCATTATTGTTGTATACCCTTTGGCATATATCTTAGGCTAGGTGCCCAAGCCTGATTCAGGTCAGATTTCGAGAACTCACCTCATTTGTGTTTTTTGCCTTCACGACAAAGGTAAAATCACATATTCCAGGGTTGAGTGGACAGAATGTATATGAGCTGGCAAAATGGCTGGATTTGATGATTATTTTTGTGTGTCATAATATTTCACAATTTGGACACAGTTTTAATTTATAATTTTTATATCTACTGAGAGTGCTTTCTTGAATTAGTTAATAAAACAATTATTCGCCACCAGATAGTGGGTGGAGACTTAATATTATTGGGCCATTCAGTATTTTCTCATTTTCTAGTTCTATTAGAATTTTGTGGAATTAAATTACACAGGTGATCTGATTACAAAATGGCATACCATCTACTCACAGCACACTGTCCAGTGTTATAAGGACATAAGAATAAAACACAGGGTTATAAGGCACGTCTGATCCGCGCAGATTTAGAAGCCAGGCTATATCATCTAAGGCCGTAAGCAGCATCACATCGGCAGATTTCTCCTTCATCTTCTCTCTCATTACATTCATTTTATCGTGCCAGTGCTGACCTGGAAAGCAAGAGAACATTTTCCACATTAACCCTTTAACCTCCAAGTTATTCAATAAGAATTTTCACTTACTTGAAGTTGTGAGTCACGTTAGCGATTCGCAACTTCAAGTGGGTGAAAATTATTCAGATTTGACAAAATAAAATTCAACCATTTTGAAATCTTGTTGATTGATCTAAAGTTTTATCTTTAACATGGTTTTAAAGCTGATATTTAATGTGCAAATAAAACAAGAAAAAACCTGAATATACTCAGATCAGTCAGCTAGTTATCGGGGGTTATACAGTTGCCAATAAAAACAAAGAATGTCTACGGTAGTCGACATCAGTGCTCTCTAAGAGCTAAAATATTTTTTAATTGAATTGCATACCACAGAAAAGACCATGCGAGCTGAAGGTATGAAAAAGATACTAACCACAGTATGACACAGGAAGGATCGAGATTGGATCATCAGGCAAACCACTATTCATGTCTGTGGCTATGTCGACCAGGTTTTCTTTCACCATCACCATGCTGATTCCACCCTCTTCCAGCTCCTTACACACAGTCTGCCACATTGCTGTAGAACAATTTAATTGTATAACTGCGACTACCTATGCATGTTATGATCCAAAATATTTCATAATTAGAAATGTGTTTACGCTATGAGGCGAAAGAGAATGCATCAATATGATTAATTCATATACATTGATGATGTACTCTATTGGCTTAAGATAAATTGTTTTTAGCGGTTTTCATGGGGTGTTGTTAAAACTCATTTATGTAGTATAATAATAATAATAATAATAATAATATCTTCATTTCAAGAGGGTAATGAGCATTCACCCATCTTCCTTGGGGCCCTATCCGTTATTTTCCACATGATAGGTAGGGTTATTATCACCATAGACAAGCCCACACCATAAATGTGTGTGGGCCATGGATCGCTGTATTTATCTTAATTTATATCCAGGAAAATCAATGTTTTGCAACATGACGGTGACTGATTTCGACCCCAATGTCCGAAACATGCTCATGACTTTTTAATGATGTAATGCACCACACCCTCTTCTGACCCACTCAGCACTGCTGATCATGTTATAAACCACTATCACACTTTTCTTTTCGTTATTAACCTCCCTGGCTCCTCCAGCACTGCTGCTCCTGTTGTTAACAGCCTCTTTGTCCCCTTTACTATGACTGTTCCTGTTGGTAACAGCCTCCCTGGCCCAGCAATAAACTAGCATTCGCTAAACAGCAATTTTGCTGGGAATAACCAGTAACTCGATACACTGACCCAATGCTGGTTCAATGTTGAACCAACATCGTAGATGACCTCGCAGCATTCAAGCAGCATTGGGTCAGTGTATTGTGTTGACTGACTAAAATCACAAGTCGCTGCTGCACAGAGTAAAACGCAAGCATCTGCTTATTTTACAAGAGTGCAGATACTGTCTTTTTGAAACGCTGTTACACGCAAGAAGGAGCGCAATGACAACAGGGAAAAGGAAGTATATACTTGATTTATAAGTGAGCATATACATCCTTTTGACAGCACTGTTACACACAGGAAGGGACAGAGAGGACAGTGATAAAGTAGTATATGCTTGCTTAACCATTTAGCAGATACTGCCTTTTGGCTTTGCATAAGCAGAGCAGAGAGACCGAAAATTAACCAACAAACACTTTTCCTAAAACTAAAGACTGTAAGCTTGTCTGCCAGCAGACAAACTCAAAACCTTTGTTCTCTATGGTGCATACAAAAATATTTCAGCGCTGTAATGGTTAAATAAATGAAAAATAGAAGCAAACACTTTTCTTATTTCCTACTTTATGTACAGACTACCAATGTCTATCCCAAAACAAATATAAAAATACGGTGGGTCACTGAGAATTTTTTAGGAAAAAGTAAATTAAAAATGTAAAAAAAAAATTGCAATGAAACATAAGAATATCACATAATTTGTATTAGTTATTTTTATTAATTATTTTGATAAAGTGAAAGCATCATCTTAGAAGCCTTACTTGTTGATATGAGGAATGAATCAACTCCAACTCGACTCCCCGAAGGAAGTTCCTGGAAAACAAAACATTTGAAAAATAACAGATGTACATGTAATAAAAACAAAGACACTTTAAAATCTGTCATTGTTCTGTGAAAACGCTCTGATTTTACCACGTTATGCGGTCCTGAGAACCGATCGCCACACACAACTATCTTTGGCTATAATGCCATCCCACGTGCCTACCAGATACTGAGGTCATTCCCAGAAACCGCTTTTAATTGATCCAGGGTTCCCCACAGTACTCGCAGAGCCGGTTGCCCTACCAGATGAATTTTATACCGACCAGCATGTAAAAGGTGTCATCAAGATGGTAGATTTGCTAAAATAGTCTGTCACCCTGTGTAGTTTTAGCGGTTAGGGCCCACCCAAACGGGAGAGCGCACCTCCCCCCTCCTTGCCGTCACTTTTTACGTCAGCTGGCGTGGCAGCGCTTACACTTCTGTGACGCTGGGCCAACCTCCAGCCAGCACTGGTCAAACACTGCTGTTGTATGCCTACACGCAAGTCTGGCGACCACTCCCGCCCGTGGCCCAGCATTCAAACAACCCTCAACTAAATGTGGCTAACCCTCTCCCCCCCCCCTCATCCATTGTGCACGGGATACACGGTCCCTGAAGCAATATTCATTTAATGTTGGTCAGCATTGGCCATAGGACCCACAATTAGATTAAGCTGATATTGGTCATGTTTACTGTATTATCCCTGCCTTAGACATAGTTTTGACAATGCCGTGCTAATGAACATCTTACATTATAGATCCTCACTGTAGGCCTACATAGCCCCACCCAATAACACAGAACGCTGGTCTAACATAATACAATTAGATTGATATGCCCAGAAAGTGTGATAAGCATAGTTTGGGCAATGCCTCGCCCCCACATCCTTTGTTCTTCCCCAGTGAACGTTACGGTTAAACTTCAAGTTAAACATAGCCTCACAGCTAGCCGCTCATGCAAATTTTTGACAATTATTTGCAAAACAAAATATCAAAGCAGCTGAAGGTAAATCATAAGCATTCCTATCATGTGATTAAAAATAATTTACAACCCAAAATAGAGGATAAAGAAAAGAAAAATTAGAATATAAAGTATGGATTATGATGCATTAATATACCATGAAAATATTTATGATACATTAATATAACATAACAATATAAACATCAAACTATTGGGTTTTCATAAATTTTGCATCCCCCATTTATGCATGCACCTCTTTTATGCATGCGTTCAGAGATGGCATGATGTACTTTGAGGTGTCTTAATTAAAAAAGGTTTTTGATTTTTGTTATCGCGCGTGCGCGCAAAAGTAAACACTTTATTATGCTGCTTGCGCACGCTAAGTTCAAATTTTTGAGAGAACAACCGGATGATTTTTTTTTTCTGTGGGGAACCCTGATTGATCCATCCCCTCCAAAAGTGATGGCTTTCAACAATAATTAATATTTGTTGGTCGATCCCAGTAATTAGAGAGTTGCTTATTTGGGCACCAAAATATCCCCAATGGTATTTAATTTCTCAGTAAAATATCTTTCTTTATATAGTTTGGTGCTTTTCAGATAACAGTTAGCTGTTAAATTGCTCATATTTGTTTAATATGAGATCTATTCTTCGCAAATTCTGATGTTTAAATACACATTTTGTTCCCAATATCAGTGATTTGATCAATTATATAAAACAAATGAAAAACGAAATTAGATGTGATTAGCACTGCATCTCCCTTGGACAGTTGGTGTATACGATAAACCACCCAGAATCTCTAGCATTGCGCCTATAGACCTACATTACGGGAATGGTTTACTAAAATTAATTTATATATTACAATTTTTTTACATGGATATGCACAATGTAAATTGATAAAATTGTAGGAAAATATAATAAGAGTTCTTTGACTTTGGAGGTGGTTTCGTCCAAAACTAGCGAAACCTTTTTGGCTACGAGCCTGAACAAGGCTATTGAGGAGGATGTACAAAAATTCTGCAATTAAACATCACAAAGCAATTGACACTAAATATGGAATGAGCAAATTGTTGGGGGGGGGGGGTCAACCAGTAATTGTCAAATCACCTTAAAAAATGACTGGCAGTTGCTTATTGCATTTCCATATCACCCAGGGAAGCCTGGTCGAAGGATCAGGGTTAGTAAACATCCAAAAAGTACTTTTTGACTCCCCCCCCCCTTTCCACAACCTGTTTTATTTTACAAATTTCAGATGAAACTGTCATTTCAGAGATTTATTTTTACAACAGCACTACATTTTTGAATAAAATTAAGAAAAACAAGACTACATAAGTCCAGGAGCTCCCGCTCCGAATTAGAATTTGATTTAAGCAATTTTGTATAGGGTTATTCATGTAGTCCTAGTCTAGGTCAAAAATCAAGACGCAAGACAACTAGGTCTAAGAAGCCCAGTCCAAGAGTAAGATAAGAACTAGACAGTCTGTCAGAGATTGCAAACCTCCATTGAAATTAATGATCCTAATCAGTATCCCAGTAATGGTCTACCTATCTGGCACGGTTTACCCGATATCAGGCCAATCGAGTTAACTAATAGCTGATTTACGGTCATTTTGAATTCGATATAAATTAGTTAAAAACTTAGGGTGCATTCTCCCCCGAAACCTCAAATTTTGTTTTATAGTAATAGACTAACATCTAACACAGTTTGCAAAATATTGGGCATGTGAAAGTAAATAATGGCCGATAGGGGGCCATTTTGAATTTGATTGAGTCAGAATTTTTCAAGATGCATCCTCAGCTGAAATCTCACATTTCATTCTATAGTAATCGTCTAGTTATCTAGCACGGTTTACCAAATATCGGCCATGTGAAAGTGAATAATGGCCTGAAGTCGGCCATTTTGAATTTGATCAAGTCAAAATTTTCCAAGATGCATCCTCAGCTGAAATCTCACATTTCATTCTATAGTAATGGTCTAGCCATCTAGCACGATTTACCAAATATCGCCCATGTGAAAGTGAATAATGGCCGATAAGAGGCCATTTTGAATTTGATCAAGTCAAAATTTTTCAAGATGCATCCTCTCCTGAAATCTCACATTTTTTTTTATAGTAATGGTCTAGCCATCTAGTACGATTACCAAAAACCGGCTATGTGAAAGTGAATAATGGCCGATAGGCGGCCATTTTGAATTTGATCTAGTCAATTTTTTTCAAGATGCATCCTCTCTTGTAATCTCACATTTTGTTTTATAGTAATGGTCCAGCTATCTAACACGGTTTACCAAATATCAGCAACGTGAAAGTAAATAGTGGCCGATAGGCGGCCATTTTGAATTCGATTGAGTCGAAAGTTTTTAAAAGGCATCCTCTCTCGAAACGTCACATTTTGTTTTATAGTAATGGTCTAGCTATCTAGCATGGTTTACCTGATATCAGGCCTATCGAGGTAAATAATGCTAATTGTCGGCTATTTTGAATTCGTAAGTTAAAAATTTTCAGGGTGCATCCTCCCCCGAAAACTCACACTTTGTTTTATAGTAATCAGGTAATGGTCTAGCCATCTAGCACGGTTTACCAAATATCAGCCATGTGAAAATGAATAATGGCCGAAAAGGCGGCCATTTTAAATTTGATCAAGTCAAATTTTTTCAAGATGCATCCTCATCTGAAATCTCACATTTTGTTTTACAGTAATGGTCTAGCCATCTAGCACGGTTGACCAAATAACGGCCATGTGAAAGTGAATAATGGCCGATAAGCGGCCATTTTGAGTTTGGACGAGTTGAATTTTTTCAAAATGCATCCTCTCCTGAATCCTCACAATTTGTTTTATAGTAATGGTGTAGATATCTTGAGCGGTTTTCATGATATTCCACAATATCAGGCCTGTCGAGGATAATAATGGCTGATAGGCGGCCATTTTAAATTTTATCAACTTCAAATTTTTTTCAAGATGCATCCTCTCCTGAAACCTTACAATTTATTTGATATTATTGGTGTAGCTATCTTGAGCGGTTTTCATGATATTCCGCAATATCAGGCCTGTCGAGGTGAATAATGGCCGATAAGCGGCCATTTTTAATTTTATCGACTTGAAATTTTTCAAGATGCATCCTCTCCTGAAACCTTACAATTTGTTTTATAGTAATGGTGTAGCTATCTTGAGCGGTTTTCATGATATTCCGCAAAATCTTTCAGTCGGATTTACCAATGTTATAAATTAGGTCAAAGTGCTGGGTCAACTTCAAGGTCAAGGTCCAAAAACCAGAAAAGGCACAACTAGGGACCTTAGAGAACATGTATGTGCAATATGACTGTCATCGGCCCAGTACTCCGGAAACGAAGTGCGCGTCAAAACGTCTAAATAGGTCATAGTTCTGAACCAGAAGTAGGTCAAAGTTCAAATACTCCAAAAGGCACAACTAGACCCCCCAGGGGTGTTGTGTGTAAAATTTGAAGACAATCGGACAAGTACTTTAAGAGATATGCTCCGGAAACGAATTGTTTACGGACGGCCCAACGCCGTAACATCATCATTTTCTCCTCTGCAACCTTGCGTATTGAATTCAGATTAAAAATATTTTAACCTGTCCATTAGCCACCTGGAAGTAACTCACATACCAAAAATTGTTATCCTAGCTTATTTTCTCACAAAGTTATAGGCAAAAGAAGAGGCCAAAAAAAAACGGAGGTAGAATCCATAGCTCCCTCCGTCTCACCTACGGTGACGGCGGGAGCTAAAAGTTAGTGGTGTCAATTATGTTTTTATTCCAAAGAGGGAGGGAGTGGTTCACCATCAGTGGTTCACTGTGAACCGCCGGCAGTTCACTCACCCAACATTTACCCACTCACCGTAACTATATCAGGCAGTATCATACACCAGTACTTTGGTGCTCTTCCGACAAAACAACCTCTAGGTGTTCAATGGGCTCATTTCATCTTTACAATTAAAATAGTTTCTTCTATAACATTAGGTTATTTAACTTAAAATATATAAGCTACCGTAAAATTTCTAATTGTAGCCCAGCTTTAATTAGAATGGAAAAAATAATTTTCCAGTGCCCAAAGCCAAAAGTCCACTTGCGGCTTTTATTGGAGGTTTTGCGTGAAAAAAATGAATCTCAGCGGGGCTATCAATCTCTGCTGCTGGTAGCGATCACCCAGCCCTTCATGTCCAATGCTGATATAAAGATATATATGCCATATGAATCAATTTTATGCTCACATTAATAGGGAAGTTTATTTTACATAGCGCTAATTAAACATGTTTTACATCCAAATCGTTCAGAGAATCTAATAAAAAGATACGCCATGCCTAATTATATAAATAATAATGTCTATCATGTCTATAGCACACTGAATGTCAGCGCGTGGTATTCGGTATGTTGAGATCCTAGACAGCGCGGCGCCGTTTAGACAGTGGTGAGCTGTCAGTCATGGGAGCGGCGAGTGCGTCGTCACTTTGACCAGTTGCTGACTGTACAGCTTGCACGAGATGTCGACGCAGAGTCGGCCAAATGTTGACAAATGATGTCTACAGTGAACCAGCAGTTGGCGTTGCCCAAATAAACATATACGGCCACGCGCCCACCTCCTTCTCCTGAACTGCGTGGGAAAATATTAGCTCTAGCCACACTGTTCGTGTAGGCCTACATGGCTGGTCCACACATGGTGATGCAGGCTTAACCGCGAAGACCACAAATATCATTGTAGTGTACACGGGTATATAATTGCCATTTGTATTTTATAAAGGACATTTATTACATATAAGCCTATATGTAGGCCTAAATAGTCGACTAAAAAATATTTCAATCTGTTAGACTGAGTAAGTAGGCTTAACATTGCAACAACTAGGCCTATAGCGCTTGTAGGGTCACATTACCTGCCCCATCGTCACACATTGTATGTGAATATATCACCTCATGTCTGTAAAGGGTTAGAAGCTATTTGGGCTTATATAGCGTGTGCTCTATTAGCGCGGTTAGCGTAGCTAGCGACCGTCTTCATAAACACCTGGTCATTGTCCTTTTTATAAGATATGAAAATAGTTTTGGTTCTTGACAAATCACAAAGGTCGCCATGCGGCTTCAATTGGAGGTTTTCAAAGTAGGAAACTTTTTGTAATTTTTTTTTTTTTAATTTTGAAAGTTTGGGGGGCGGCTTCTATTGGAGATGCGGCTACAATTAGAAATTTTAAGGTATTTCTAAATTTGACCAATTTCAAGATCATTTGCTAAAACTGTGACTGAAAAGTCATAGCACTCAGAAGGCTAAATCACCGGCGAAACAGTTACATTTTGTACATATTTCATTAGATATTTTAATTTACACTATCCTGTGTGTGTAACTTAACAAATTGGAATTGCTAATCTAACCTTGCACAGCCAGCTCCCCATTGAAACAGTGTCCTCAAGTCCTGAAATATAGCATATGCCTTCAATTTAGTTCAGTCAACTCAACAATGGACTGAAATAACTGATTCACCAGATTCAAATAAATGTATTCAATCAACCATATTGTATATGAAATTTACCAACTGATTCCTGATAATATATAGTAACTATAAATAGAACATCAAAAAAAGTTTGCGTAAAAATTTCACAAACCATCTTTCATCAAAATCCAGTTGTGATCCATCTGTGATCTGCACTGTAAAAAGTATCTGCCATCTGTCCACATGGCAGCTTTGATGTCAGTAATGACTGCAGAACCTAGATCGATATGATATAAACATGATAAATGTCAAACAACGGGAACTGTCTACAATATAATATTATAAGAGCATACCAAATGTAATGCATGAAAAAACAGATGTGATTATTTTCAGCACAAAAACATTCAAAGCATCCCGTTAAATATTACCAGTAGGTCCATTCAAAAAATCACCGGCAAAAATATTTTGAATCCTGGACAGGCTACTTTTTTTCTATCATGAACTATCATGTCAAATTTTAATGTGACCCAACCAATGGTTCACAAGATATCCCAAAGCATAACTAGTTCTTCGGAAACTAACACGGGAGCAGCCCTGCGTTCCTCCAGTCATCCATTTAAAATTTGATATACTGTAGATCAGTAAACTTTGCAAAGGGTTATCCCTATGTAACACTCAACAGTTTATTATTCAAGGATCATGAGCAAAATTAAAACAAAATGGCTACCCGTCAGCCATTTTGAATTTTATATCAGCCAAATTTGTCATGTGTTGTCCTTGTGTAACACCGAACACTTTATTTAATATTACCGCTGTAGCTATCATACAAGGTCTCCGAAACTTAAAACAAACTTAAAACAAAATGTTTGGCAACCTGCAATTTTGAATAACATGTAGTTTACTGGCAGAAATAATAATAGGGCCCTGCAGGAAAAAGTGAACACTTCCCGAATGAACACTTTTCATGATCTACTATGCATGCTCTGGTCATGTAAACATAATCTGGAGGAAAACTGAGTCTACATGATTTGAACACTCAATGTCCCTCAGAGGCAGTCCTGAGTACATGAAATAGATACTGGTAATCTCAAAAGGTTATTGGTATAAAGATAATGGTGTAAAGATTACAATAGCAGATTGCATTAAATATATTATGTTGCTATGAAACTGGTAACAGCACGTTGTAATACTTACCAGCTGATCCTGAAAAACCAGAGATATTTTCCCTTCGCTTGTGACAATCAGCAACATATTCACTCTACAAAGAAAAAACAAATGTTCATCATAAGGTTTTGTATACATTTATGACAAATGACCAGCTGTAACACAGACACTGCAGGAGGATACTGTGAAGGCAAACATAGTGTTGCCCTGCTGTTATACTAGAAAAAAAGAGTAAGACGATTAAATCCCTGAACGTTGTTCACCGACAGAAAATCATAAAAAAGTCGATGTAGATGGTGCCACACAGTTTCATTTATTAACCTTAATGCTATGTTAATTCATTCAAATTTTCACCTTCTTCTAGTTGTGTTTGAAGTGGGTGAAAATTATGCATATTTTTTTTAATTTCAGATCAAACATTTGCAAAGCCTGATGTTTAAGTGTTTACACACATTTCAGTGCTGATTATATTAGCACGCCATCACACGCCTAAAACAAAGTTGAGGAGTAGAAAAAAATGCACACCTCGTACAATGTACAGATACAAAGACAACACTCACACACCACTATTTTTCAAACCATCAGCACTGACATTTCGTTCCCAAAATCAGTGAATTGATAAACTATTAAAAACAGGAGTGAATAGAAAAACAGGGATCAGAGAGTAAGAAATGATAGCCACATATTTATCTTATATATTGTAACACGCTATTGTTAATATATATCACAATACCAAATGAACTTTCATGCAGAAGGTGTGGTTGCTGAAAGCATGTTATACTGTACTTACCATATGAGGATCAGCTGAAGTGACTATGTAGGCATGGATGGGTTCTGTGACATATTTAGTATCTTTCATGCAGGCTCTTAACTTCTGCAGAATGGCTCCAGTTTTTTTCGCCATCTCTAAGATAACACCAGTTCACTTCCTTTTAAAAGAAAATAGAACAGAATATAATAACTGAGTTAATGATATCATATTCTTCATATCACATGGTAATTGGTATAGTCTATTTCCATTTTCGTAAAATGATGAAGCTGGCAGCATTTCATGTTAAGAACGTTTCGAGAGCACTTTCAACCATTTTGGCATACAGTGAATCCATTTCTGGACAGTTCCAAGCAGGCAATTTTTTTTAAATGGCTGCAATTTGAAAAATAAAAAGGTTCGCCAAATTACAATTTTAACCATGTTGACATAAACTGAATCCATTTCTGGACAGTGCCAAGCATACAAAAAAATAAAAAATACATGAAAATTGTTATACTGTATAAAAATGTTCGCGATTTTGCGACTTTAAATCTTGCGAAAGTTGTAACATATATTTCATGTTTAAAAAGTTTTGAGAGTGTTTTTAGTCATTTTGGCATACGCTAAATCCATTTATGGACACTGTTAAGATACAGTGCACAAAATAATAAAAATGCTTACAAATTGAAAAATAAAAATGTGAGTGATTTTGCCAGTTGAAATCTGATAAAAGTTACATTTTTCATTTCTATTTCATGTTAAAAACGGTTTGAGAGTCCATTTCTGAACAGTGCAAAGCATGTAAATGTTGTGAGAGTCGAAATGATTGTCTCTTTATTTTTATTATTCTGTAATGATTGGTCTTTTTTTAAACTAGAGCCTGACAGCACTGAAGTAGAGCTTGCGCAGACCTTCATGTTCAGTGTTCTAAGCAGGAGTAGAATTAAACGTTGAGGGCTTTCGAATCCACAGGACTGGCAAGCCTGTAAATGGCTTTTGTCCCAGGATGGACTTAAATTTGCCAGTCCATCGGAATGACTAATAACAAATGTTGCCATTCCTGCAAATTTTTTGGCAGTACCGGACTGAAGGAATGGCCTTATGTCGAGCCCTGCTAAGGACAGCTAGAAGGCAGCTGTCTCACAATTAAAGCTGCATAACCTGATAACTGTTTTGCTTATTCTATTCAAGAAATCAGGCCATATGTAGAAAATTGTGCTTCAATTTTATATTTTACCATTTAAAGTATTAAAGCTCAATGGGGGCTCCTGAACTCTGAAACTTAAAGTCTGAAGTTTGAAGTCCAAAGTCCGTCGTCTAAACTCTTCAAGTCTGTGAAGTCCAAAGAAATCTGGAGTATATTCTCCAAAGTCTGAAGTGCAAAGACCAAAGGTTAAAATCTGAAGTCCGTAGGGTGAGGTCTGTCCGAAGTCTATTCAAAGTCTAAAATCTGCAGTCAAAGACTGAAGTTCAACGTCCTAAGTCTGAACTTTGAAAGTTTGAAATCCAGAGTCTGTCTGAAGTCCAAAATCTGATGTCTAAAGTCTGTCAGAAGTCTTAAATCTGAAGTCTGAAATTCAAAATCAGATGTCTGTCCAAAGTCCAAAATCTGTTAATTGTCTCAAATCTGAAACCTAAGTTTAAAATTCGAAGTCAGAAGTTTAAAATTCGAAGTCTGATCTGTTCGAAGTCTGTACGAAGTCCAACGTCTGAAGTAGGAGTCTGAAATCCGACATCTGAAGTCTGTCCGAAGTTTTCTGCCGCCGCAGTTATTTGTTTTCCGAAGTCTGAAAACTGCCCGATGTCTGTCCGAAGTCTGCAGTCAGACATATGTCCGAAATCTGACAGTGGAGGCTAAAATCTGACGTAAGAAGGCCGAAGTATGTTCGAAGGCCAAAGTCTGAAGTCTGAAAACCGAAGTCTTAGGTCCACAATTCGAAGTTTGATGTAGACCTGTGAAGTCGTGTTTGTTTGAAAAACAGAAATCTGAAGTCTGATGGCCAAAGTTTGTCCGCAGTCCAAAAACTGTCTGAAGTATGTGTTAACAGGTTAAGTACTACGTAGGCCTATGTCTGTTCAAAACCTGGAGTCCGAAGTCTGTCCGAAGTCTGAAGTCGTATATGTGAGGTCCGAAGTCCAAAATTCGAAGTCCGAAGTCACTTCGAAGTCTGTCCAAAGTCTGAATTACGAAATCTGTCCGAAGTATCATGCCCAGTCTGACCTCTGAAGACCGAATTCTGAAGTCTTAAATTGCCACCAAAATTAAAAATGGCTGAAAAAAACGCATAGGCCTAAGCAAAAAAATCTGTCATAATAAAAAATAAGAATTGTTTTGTATTCAAATTGGCCAACAAAATTAAAAATGGCCACCCAAAACGTTGGTCACAGTTACTCACTAGTTTGCAAATTAACTTTGAAGTAAGTTGGGTAATGGTAAACAAAAAGTCAGAAGCTGTTCCTTCATCTTTACTGATAGACAGACTACATGAAAACATTGTTTTTCATGTAGGCTTACGCTTTATATCATCACCGTTTTTTTTTACTTTAGGCCTAAACCTGCTTATTGATTGTAACGTGGAGGTTTTATGTTCTCAAATTGTGCAAAATATGTTCAGCCAATCATAGGGGTATCTCACGTACACAGTCTCCTCTGTCTCCTCTGCTGTAAGAGAGATCCTCAGTTCCCAACCCTATAACATTTGGATGGGCCTAGGCCTACACTCTACACACAAGTTAATAGGCCTACTTTTGCCCTTTTCCTGTAGGCTCTGCCTTTGGTGATATCTATTTTAAAAAAAAAACATGCAGTCTAAAAATATATCTAATCATTTTATACTTCAATGATAAAAGCCTATAACATGATCCATAACATTTGTTTTTAAATTCTTCTTTTGCCAGTCGAATTTATTGATCAATCCAGTTCTTTCACGATGACTTGAGAGTGGAATGTGTGTGACACAACAGATCCTTATCTATAGGGCCCTGATATATGGCATAGCTGTCAACTAATGATACCGCTGCGCTAGGTGCGTCAGTAGGTGAGTTGAATACTCAACTACAGCAAACACGAGACATCCACCAAAAGATGGACCAAAGTTGGGCCAGCGTTGTAGATGGTGGACCAACATTGTACCAACATTGGGTAGATTTGATTACCTGATAACGTGGTGAGCTTGATCCTTAGAGTGTGTCTATGTTTTAATGGACATTGATTTAGGCATACTATTTGTTTCTATAATAGGCCTATCTGCACTCTCGCCTGCTGCCAGTGTTTCCCCAATGCTGCCCAGCACTGGATTTGGTACAACAGCTGCTACAGCTCTCACATCTACTGCCAGCGTTTCCCGGATGCCGGCTGTCTGCACTGAACCAACATTGGTATAATACAGAGTTTTTTGTCAACAATGCTACTGCTACTAAGGTCACGAGCCGTGGTCTTGCATAACGACACCGAACCTTGCAAACACTGATCACGTGGAGTCCAGCTATACTTGTTCACAGTGCTACTGCAGAGTTTGGTGCTATAGTGGGCACTGCTGAGGCCACGCGTGACGTCACCGAATCGGCCAATTACCGTTGAGTACTAAGGGAATCCCCTGCACAAACTGATAAAGTGTACTGTCATGCTGGTGACTGAAAAGTCTACATTCATTCATTATGAGAATACCAAACTCGATTCGCATTTTATATTACCATGAACTGTCAACAAAAGTCGGTTTGATTCTGTTCCGGTCATAAATGTTCTCATGGTTTATTTATAAATATGATGTCGAATTTACATTAAAGGTGGTTTATTTTGGTTATTGTAATAGAATAATTCACATATTCAGAAAAATTTGACACAGGTTGGTTATTATTCTCTACAAACGCCAATGTAGTGTTTTGACCTGGATGGCTCCAGGTGGTAAGTATGCCACGGCTGGTCATGCGTGACGTCACCGGACTGACCTCATTTATTAACTGGACAAGGAAGATGACCTGTACCCTTAAATTTACTGGGCTACATGATGGCTGACATTCACTTGTATTGACAGAAATACAGATATTTAACCGTGTTTATCTGAGCATCAAAAGACAAATCTCAAAATCGGCGTTCGTAGTGCAATAAAAAAAGTACTTTTTAACAGACACATGGTGTTAGACATGTTCTCAGTTCAACAAATTTAACGTCATTGTTGTGAAATTAATCGACATTAAAATACAATAACACAGGTAGGCTACAATAAAAGAGTAGAGATCTCTACTAATAAATGGTCTTAGGAATAGTTGAAGCTGAGGCATGATTCTCTGTCATTTTTACGAATAAATTTTGATTTATATGTTCTGGAATGAAAATTAGGCTGTTTTCAATCACAAAAGCGGGAGTGGCTACAGGCCACATAAGGGTAAGTAATTAGTGTGTTCTTCATGATTAACTGTGATTTGTCCTTGGCCGATTTTGGCATGCTCTGATGCATTAAAGCATCATATTACATGAATAACTCACGATGCATTAAAGCATCATATTACATGATTACCTCTTTAAGCCCTCACGATGCATTAACCCTTTCACCACTGAAGCCCGTTTTTATGTGCTGAATGCCATAGCATTCAGCACATAAAAATGGGCTTCAGTGGTGAAAGGGTTAAAGCATCATATTACATCCCTGAAAACAGACTCAATTTTCCTACAACTAAGGGTTTTAGAATGAATATTTCCATGAAACTTGCTTACCAATACATCGCAATTTTCTTTAATTTTTTACCTACTTCAAATCATCTTCATCCACTACAAGTCGAAAATTGCTAAAAAAATTCGCGGCTTGTAGTTGATAAAGATGACAATGGTAAACTCAGGATTGAAGGGTTTAAACAATGAAAGGCCACACGGACTCACCTTAAAATTCTGCACTGGGTGATATAAAAAACCTTCAATATAAACCTTTAAAAAGTTTGCTGATCTATATCAATATTTAAATGGCCGACTATGAAAAGTGAATAAATTCTTTTTAAGTGTTGTACATGTTGTAGGCTAATCTTTAAACTCATTAAAAATTCAATATTTTTCACTATTTTTCACATTTTTCATAGAGACTACTGTGTGTTTATGCTAACTTAAAGTTATATTATTTTTTTACTTTGTCCACCCATCCATGAATAAAAAATTAATTATAGGTAGGTAAAAAGTTTCACAAATTCATCCCCGAATGTCTGGTTAAATTTGAGGTATTTTTTTCTTCTAAAAGATTATTTTTCAGTTTTGCAAATAAGGCGGATTTTAGAATAATACCACGTAGATTTTTGCAGTCGGGAAGTATTATTTTTTTTTAATTTAATGAACAGCATTTTAAAATACGAACCCTTTTGCTTACTTTAAAAAAAATATTGATATAAAATCTGAATGGTATTTTTGCATTTTGTCAAGTTTTTTTCAACAGATAAAAAAAATTGTTTGACCTCGCTACACGGACTTGTATACACAGCGTCACTCTGTTCACGAGTCCTGTATTCCTGATTCAACTAATTTTACTTCTACTGTTTATATTAGACACATTCAACCAATTCACATTTTTATTATTTACAAATAATAAATAATATTAAACTTCCAAAACTCCGATATTTGTACAGTAAATAAGGCCTGGAAACAACGTTATGCTACAAGCTAGTATATTGTCCCGTGTCAGTTATTTATATTACCGCATCCCGTGTATCTCCAGTCTAACGTATCTAGTAGTACTAGATAAAATCGGGCCATTTCGTATAACACGATCGGCTTATAACACGATTCGTACTTATGGACCCCACCGATCGTGTTATAACGAATAACTACTGTATTAAGATAATTTATATGGCATGGAGACTAAGAATCGTCTGCTCAAACATGTCAAATGACTACTGCTATATCAAAAAAATGAAATGAATCGGGCTTTAGGCCACCTTTGTGCACATATAGGCAAAACTGGGCCAGGAGAACCCCCTGAGGATGGTGAGATGATTGAGATGACACTGTCCTCCAGACACAGGATTCGAAATTCGAGCCCTGGCGGTCTGAGGCCGAGCACGCTACCTCTCGGTCACGGAGGCTCCCCACAATACTGACTTTCACACGTGGATGGGGAAGAAACATTTGGGTCATATCATCAATGTGTCAACCAAATGGCTCAAATTGTATTGCGCGATTCTTATCTAAATCAAGATTCTAATTTGAAAAAAACATCTGAGCGGATTTGATTCTCTAAATTTTTTTTTGTTTTTGCAAAATCTTGTCGCCCTGGCAACACATTAATAGCTGAAATGCCTATTTGAGCCGGTAAGGACGGAAAATAAAAAAAGCTGTCTACCTAGTTCAGAGAGTTAATAATGTTCGATGTAGATATGTCTTCTGATAGTGTATGTCTATATTGCGCATTGTAATTGTGGCAGTTTATGTTTTTAACGGGGTTATTTAATGCAATTTCCGTCCGTCACGTTTTGAAGTCTTTTAATTAATGTGCTGCTACGTATAATAAATTTATTTAGTGAAACTTTCTGTTTTCTCTTACTGCTCCCTAACACTAATTAGTAGAAAAGATGATTATTTACATTGATGTGCCAGTACAAAATATATTAAGGAAAAACCTTGCGAAAAAAATTCCGTGACGGACGGAATTTGCTGGTGTTACGGACGGAAATGTGTTTTTTTTTGTTCACCTGAAGCAAGTTTCATGCGAATTTTACCCAATGACGATATCAAAATTGGTCTACATGTAAGATGAAGCTACTAATTTATTTTCACTTGTACATAAAAAAATTCCCAAGCCTTAAATGGAGTAACTACCATAAGTACCATAATTTGTTTACGTAATGTTAACATGACTTAATTAATGAACTTCAATTTCTTTTTCTTCACTTGCCTCTTGGCATGGGAAACACAAGAGGCAAATGCAAAGCCAAGTATTCCAACAGGTTTTTTAATGCATGCAACTTAATAATGTGCTGTCTGTAGTCACTGGGACATATCTGGGGGGGGGGGTGGTAGGATTCGGGCTATGAGGGAATCATGGGGGGGGGGGTGACGGGACGTGAAATGACAATTTTTAGCGACACTGTCATCCCTTAGCACTCTGCGTCTTCCGTCCGTGTTTGTTCGGCAGCGCATCATACTCAAATTGCTCCCCTGTCAACATGACTTATTGTATTGACTTTATATTTCAAACTTGTATACCATATGGCTTTGGTTTTTTTATTCCATTGGCCCTGATTGACATTGGGTCAATATCAAGGTCACAGCTGTCAGCATATCTGGACTAAAATTCATTTGATGTGCTATATCTTTTGAATCGTTTCAGGTAGTCTTCATTTGGTATACAGATGCATCTTAGGAATTTACAGGTCAAGTTTGAAGATGAGGTACCTTGACCTATTTTAAGGGTCAAGGTCACACCACTGTTCAGTTTGTCAATCACAATTAGTTTCATAAACATTAATTTTGATTTTTTAAGATGGAAGTTCCCTATTTGAAAACGAAGATGAAGTGCATCTGAGGAAACTACAGTTCGAGTTTAAAATGACTGACCGTTTATGACCAAAGTCACAGCATTAAGCTAAAACTCCTTTGATGCTTCATATCTTTTTGAAAGTTTGAAAGTCTTCCCATTTGGTAATTAGATGGTTCGAAGATGAGTGAGTGACATTGATCAATTTGAGTGAGAAATAACTTTGCTAGATTAGCTGGCATATATATTTTGATTCAAAACATACAGAAATAAGTAATTTTTCCCCACTTGAAGTTGTGGATTGCAGTAGCATGACACAACTTTAAGGGATTAAAAATGCCAATTTAATAATTTAGCATTGTATGTGGTTGGAGACTTATTGTTTTTTCCGAACACCATCTAATGGATTATCCTGTTTGAGTTCGAAAATCAGCTAATTTGCATATCCAACATGGCCGTCATGTGCCAATTTGCATATCCAAGGTAGAAGTAAACGCTCTCCAGTCGCCAATATTCATCCGATCTTCGCGAATACTTTCCTGAATACCCTCTGAAGGATTATTCTGGTTGAGTTTGAAAATCAGCTAATTTCCATATTCAACATGGCCGCCATGGGCTAGTTTGCATATCCAAGATCGATGTAAACGCTCTCCAGTCGCCAATATTTGTCTCATCTGTGCGAAATTTCTTCTGAACGCACATTCTCTGACTGATGGATTATTCTTGTTGAGTTGAAAAATCGGCAATTTTGCATATTATGCTGGGCTAATTTGCATATCCAGGATCGACAGAAGAATTATAATTCTGGTCAAATTAAAAAATAAGCTACTTTGCATATTCAACATGACCGCCATTGGCTAATTTGCATATCCAAGATCGATGTAAACGCTCTCCAGTCTCTAAAATTCATTCGATCTTTGCAAAATTTCTTCTGAACACCCTCTGATGGATTATCATGTTTGAGTTCGAAAATCAGCTATTTTGCATATTATGCTGAGCTAATTTGCACATCCAAGATCGACGAAAGGATTATTAAGGATTATTCTGGTCGAGTTTAAAAATCGGCTAATTTGCATATTCAACATGACCGCCATGGGCTAATTTCCATATCCAAGATTGATTTAAACGCTCTCTAGTCGCCAATATTCATCCGATATCTTTCTGAATACCGTACCTTCTAAAGGATTAATCTGGTTTATTTCGAAAATAAGCTAATTTGCATATTCAAAATGGCCGCCATGGGCTAATTTGCATATCCAAGATCGATGTAAATGCTCCAGTCTCTAATATTTATCCGATCTTTGCGAAATTTCTTCTGAACACCCTGTGATGGATTATCCTGTTTGAATTAGAAAATAAGCAAATATTTTGCAAATTATGCTGAGCTAATTTGCATATATCCAAGATCGACGAAAGGATTATTCTGGTCGAGTTTGAAAATCAGGTAATTTGCATATTCAACATGGCCACCATGGGCTATTTTGCATATCCAAGATCGATGTAAACACTCTCTAATCGCCAGTATTTATCAGATCTTCACCGAATTTCTTCTGAACACCCTCTGATGGATTACCCTGGTTGAGTTTGAAAATCAGCTAATTTGCATATCCAAGATGGCCGCCATGTCACTTATGTTATAAAGCCCTATCGTTACTGCATTGGCAATAAAACTTTTAATTGTGGAAGGTGGAGACTTTAATATTTGCTATGCAAATGTACGATGCAGTTATAATAATTTCACGATCAGATAAAATGTGTGGATTTAAGGGAGGATGGAGGCCACATTATAAAAACAAGTTTTCCGTCCATCATTTTCCGTCCGTCACACTGACTTTACTCAGGGTTTTTACTAATCCTAAATGTATGACATAAGATATAAAAAAAATTATATAAGCACTAAATAGCATCTAACTAAGACTTTTCAAAACTGGCATTCAATATGATGCAAGTGTATAAATAATCAGAGAATTTTGAGCATACATAAGGGAGGTCAGTTAAAGGCACATTTTGTGATTCCGTCCGTCACGCTAATACTTCATCAGTTGCTAAGCAACAAATATGTGCCAACATATAAAAAGTTATATAATTAACTTTGTTCTCTCTCAATTATTTCAAATGGATTTAAAAAAAATCATAAAAACTTTTTTTGCGAGCTGCACCTAGGGATTTGTCTCTGAATTCCGTCCGTCACAATATACGACAATTAATGATCTCACCCATTTTTGTTTCTTTCAAACCGCCGAGTCCAGGAACCGAACCCCGAACTCTAGCGTGAGAGGCAGCGGTGCTAACCACTACCCTAGGGCCCCTGCCCACTGCTATATCAAAGCTCAAGTGTCCCACTAAATCAACGTGACCTCAAACGTACCTTACAGTACTGTGCAATTGAAAATGGTCGGGCGGGAAGGGGAAATGAAATGAAAGGGAAAGGGAATTCACGTTTCCCAGTGAATTCCCTTTCACTTTTTTTCACAGGAGTTTTCACCAGTTTTCACGGTAGCCACTGGGGAAATCAGGGGAATTAGATTTCCCCAAGAGGGAAATGTATTTCACACCTGGGAAAAGAATTGAAAAAAAATGAAAAGCTTTTCACCTGATTTCCCCAGAATTCCCTGAATTTCCCTGTATTTCCCCAGAATTCCCTAGATTTATAATTTATTGTCTCGCATAATGTGGAGGCCTCATTTTCAAAGATAAATTTAATAGGCATAAAATAGGCCTAATGCTCAGAGACAATGTACACTTGTGAAGTTGTATTGAAAACTGCACAGGAAACTGGGGAATCAGGGGGAATCAGTAGGAATCATTGGGAAATCGGGGGAATCAGGGGAAATTCAGGGGAAATTCGGGGGAAATTGGGGGGAAATTCGGGAATTGTGTTTCCCCCAATGGTGAAACAGAATTCCTTGGCAGGGAAATCAATTTCCCCCACATCGGGGAAAAATGAGGGAAAACTGTTTCACAAAAATTCCCATCTGGGGAATTTGTGTGAAACCTATGCCATGTCGGACCCCCTATATTACATACCAAGGCAATGGTCAACCATGTCGGCCCTAATATTGAGACACAACCATGTCGAACCTCTCATTGGTTACCAAGTCGAACCTACTAGACTGTGGATATAATTTGATGAGAGGCGGCCGTAATCTAACATGTTTAATAGGCAAAGTGACAATGACTTTGTGCCAGGTGGTCAGCCCCATATACACCAACCTGCTGCTGGTGCAAGCCTTGCTGCCAAGGTCCAGAGAGATGTAAAAGAAAGAGCTGCAGCTGACCTCATCTCATCTGCAGCCAGGATAGTGGATGACGTCCTCAAAGATCTTCTAGATGAAGCTCCTACACCTGCTGTCCCAAAGCCTGTGAACCTAGCACGACAAGCAAATTGACTCCGACAGAAGGATCGCCTCGTAGAGCCTACCAATTTGGACTTCATCGTCAACGAAAAACACATCCCTGATGACTTCCTGCAAGCTGATGTGCGTGTTGGAGAACGTCGCCACCTTGTGTTTGCAACTCCCTCCCAACTGAACTTACTTTCCAAGGCTAAAACCTAGTATATGGATACTACGTTCAAGGTTGTGAAGTCACCATTTACACAGCTGTTCTCCATGTATACACGCCTTTGTGAAACAAGATGAGGACATCAAGCAGCTGCCTCTTGCTTACGCCCTGCTGTCGGGAAAGAGACGACGCGGCTACAAGAAAGTGCTATAAGCCATCCTGAACTTGCTACCACTAAAAATCGCCATTAACATGATTGAAGCAGCAGTGGCTGATTTTGAAACAGCTTTGTGGCAGGCCATGGCAGAAGTGATTAAGGATATTCCGATCCAAGGCTCTGTCTTCCACTGGACCCAGGCGGTATGGAGGAAAGTCCAGTCAATTGGATTGTCAACTGCCTACACCAGTGATCAGGGCACTTACGACAATGTGCGACGTTTAATGGCTCTCCCATTCATTCCTCAGGAACATATCCCTGCAATGTTCACCAGACTACAACGAGAAGCCACAAATGAACAATTACACGAGCTGACAGATTACATCAATCTGGTCATGCTGGTGGATGCATAGGTCCGACATGGTTGACAGGTCCGACATGGTAGGTCAGACATGACACATAAGACACATAAGACTTGGTAGGTCCGACATATCATAGGTCCGACATGACCCCAATTCGGTGAATTCCTCACCTCAGGCTCAGACTAGTTAGAACGATCTCGCCCTCCACTATGTTCCGGGTTAGAACGCAGCATGTATCTGAAACGTAAGATACTCACATCATCACAAATGGTTAAAATGGCCGAAATATTTTTCGGGAGGTGTTTTAAAAATGCTCTCACTTGATAAATAACTGATGGAATGTTTTAGAATCAGCTGAGTGGATGCATAGAAGGTCACTAAGTTAGGTCAACCCAATTAAAATGTATTTTGAGGGCGTTAATAAGGGTTAAATTGATCGCAAACCGCCGGCGACACGCTATCTTACGGTTCAGATATGGAATGCTTGCTAACCCGTATCACGTTGTGGAGGGTGGAGTTTGCTAACCTACTTTTCCTAGGGCAGGCTACTTCTTTTCTGACTAGATCTAACGGGCCTTCTTACAATTGGGCCTTATTTCTGACTAAATTTCTGACTAGCGAGTAACGGCCTTCTGACAAACGGGTCTTCTGACTAACGAGCCTTCTGACTAAACATTCTAAAATGCGGACAACAAATCTACTACCCGGTTCACCAGCTTCCAGTTCCATGGCGTCTGAATCTGAAATGAACTTATTTTCGCTCACAGCCGAGCGACACGGTTCGACAAATTGAACAAAACATTTAGTCTCACGGCCTAGTTTTATTAAATCAGTAGCAAGACTACAAATTTCTGTAATTAAAATAACATTTGTTAATTTATCACAATTAATTATACCTGATTTAGACCGGCCTAGTAAATTAAATTGGGCAAACCAGTCAACAGGTCAATGAGTAAAAAAATTGACAGCTACAGTCATTCGTGGGTGCATTCGTTTATACTAACGAGTAGGCCTAATGTTGTACATATATATACAGAATACAGAATACAGAATGGTTTATTGGATCAACACATGACAAGCTGTATATATCCACAGAAACAAAAATATGTAATACAAAACTTAATCAATAATATTTAAACTTTCCAAATAGCATGGCCTACTACACAAATCATACATCCAGCAACATACAGCAACTCTAGTCTACTTAAATACTGGACTTCAACCATACAATGCAATTCATGGACCTGCCCCTCACAGTGAGAAAGTGTGACCTCAACATTGGAAAAATATAAATAGTCTATAGTCTAGACATAAACCAAATTTTACAAAATACCCTTATCATTATTTAGACATAATAAAAATCAATAAGCATACATTTTCATCCATCTGAAGCATCATTTGCATGTGACCTCGTATTTAGATGAAACTGACTCAATGTCAGTCAACTCATCCCCCCTACCAACTCATCCCCCATACCAACTGAACCCCAGTCCACACCTGGGTAGACCAACTCATCCCCAGTCCTCCAACAGCTATAACCAACTCATCCCCCCCGGCCGTCAATACCTTACCAACTCATCCCCAGCCATCGGCCAAATGTTACCAGCTCATGACTATATTGTAGGCTATCTGATCTGTTTTAAAGCTAGACATACGGGCAGTCAGCGATTACTCATACTTTGGAGTGTAATAAAAAACGTATTTATTATCCGAAGCAATATATTTAAAAAAAAACATATTATAACATGTAGACATAAGCCTATTAACATTTAATGAAACATAGCAGGTCACATGGCTATAAAACATGAAATATACATAATATAAAACATATAATTCATTTAAAAACATTTAGACATAGGCCTATTAACATTAAATTAACAATAGCAGGTCACATGATTATATATGAAATATGGATAAATGTACATAATATATATAACCAAAAAGTCTTGTGTGAGCAGTTTACAGTGTGGGGGCAGTCAGGGGAGCACATGATCTTAACAAGGAATTCGGGGTCTTCTGGCCGCCAGCATACTGCTCCCAGTATTTCATGATCTTTCCTTGCAGGTCTCTGTATTTTTTGATTGTCTGCGTCGTATCTTGTCTTGTGATAGTAGTCTCATCTGTGAATTCACGGTGGTAGCTTCTTGAAATAGAAGTTGAATCATGACGTAGGGAGGCAGCTGATCTTGTCCTGTGTTGCAGAAGTGAAAAACCATTACACTGTAGAGCATGCTGCCTAGTCCTGACATGAAAACCACAAACGATGCAGGGGTGCTGGGGAAATTCTATCCTAGATAATCACGAAGCGCAGCACAGTGAATGTTGATATGAATGATTTGAGACGAAGAGTACCCCTCTTTTATATACTGAACTATCCCATGTGTTGACGCATTCCATTGATGATATTAGCGAGATGACAAGTTATAAAACCAACTGTGATTACAACGAGTGCAATTACCATTCTCACATCAGGCCCATAGTGTTCACAAGCCGACGCACTACAATCCGAGCGTGAAGTTATCTTTAAAGTATTCTCTTTTATCCGTAGCTATACGCAAATATCACATTAAAAACCCGAATTGTATTATACATTTACAGATTAAATGAAATATTTACGTTATGAGAGGTTGCGAATTAAACATGTTAAATATATTATGTACTTTATATTGACATGTTTATTAGATCTTTATATTTTATAGATTTTTAAACAATAAGATTATAAGTGATTCAATTATTTGAAATAAAAGTTACTTAACAAAAACATCTTTTAACATTATGGTCCGTATTCAATGACAATATTGAAATATATCCAGGGGTCTAACTGTGAGCTAACAGCTAGAGCCGTGAAATGTCAACGGCTTGGATGAGTTGTGAGTCTTTGGTGAACTCACCCGCTCCACCCCTTGCACCTCAGATGTTGTGATGAGAATTATTGTGCTAATTCAGACATGTCAGCGAGAGCCGCTAGTGAAATGTCAACGGCTTTGATGAGTTGTGAGTCTTTGATTAATCCGCTCCACTAATACTCGCTAAATGTCAACAAAAATCTAATGCGTTCAAGGGGTCAGATACGATTGCAATTTTAGTATTTTATAGCAAATAAACTAGTGACATACCCGGTATATATCTGATAATAATTAGCAAATAAGCAGTATATGTCATATCGCTCTGTCGAGTTGCTACCCTTCACAAATGTTGATGACGAACAATAAATAATACAATCACAAATATATTTAATTATATTTACGAGTAACAGAAAGAAAAAGGTAACTGTATATCAGTAAAGGTATATTAATTTGTGGAAGTAATAAGAGATAATCCTTGAAAACGCTGAATTGTGAAAGCCGCCATTTCCGGGAAACAGAAAAAAATCGTTATTATCAGATAGAGCATATCTCTTAGAATATCGGATGTTTGATATTATAAATAACCTATAGTCTTTAAGAAACATAAAATATTTGTATAAGTGATAATCCCTGAAAACGCTGACTTGTGAAAGCCGTGAGTGTTCGCATGAATGGGTTATATGCGTCACCTGGTATCAGCGCGGATATTTTTTTAGCGCTATTCACAAATCAAAGGAGGAGGTGTGATGGTAGCGTCACTGTTAAAGGGATTTAGGAATTTAGTGCTGGCAATTGTTCTCATAATCACAGTTTATAAAACACTATACTATTATAGCGGGGGCAGTCTGTGAAGTACAATTAGGTATAACAGTTGATCAAACGGTGAGATAACTAAAACTTGAAGGGTTGACTATAAAAATATCAAGAATTATTAACGATTTATAGCAATAGACTGGCGAAATAAGAACACGACTGACTTATTAATCGGCTTATATTAAAAATTAACATAGCCGTGGTAAAGACTTAAAGGGTTGACCATAAAAATATATACAATAGCAAATAATATATAATATACGTTTTTAAACACTGTCTTCTGTTATTATTCTGTTATTATTACAAATTATATTTAATTCAAGTCAAATTTTAAAACATATCTTATACATTTAAGTGATCATCATCAAAAATAATCAAATATCATTAAAGAAAAGTTAATACCAACTCATCCCCAAAGCCCGAGGTGCAACGCACATAACCAACTCATCCCCAGCCCTTCAACAGCTATAACCAACTCATCCCCAGCCCGTCAACAGCTATAACCAACTCATCCCCAGCCCGTAAAAACCTATACCAACTCATCCCCTGATATACCGGGGGATGAGTTGGTATAGGGGATGAGTTGACTGCACACTTCTTTGTAATCTGATAGATTTTTCAACATATTTATGTATTTTGAGGTAAATATATCTCTAAAAAATGTTCCGTACTTTGAGAAAAAGATACAATATTATATTTTTCGCGTAATGCTGCATACAATGAACATTCTACCATGAAATGCATTTCATTTTTAACTTGATCCTTAAATGTAAAACATGTTCTTTTTTCAGGTGGTAAGGAAGGTTTATGATGTCCGCCTGTTTCTATTCTTAACTTATGATCACCTAATCTAATTTTAGCTAGAAATCTTTTTTGCGACCATGACAGGTTGTAAATTAAATAATCTTCTATTACAATAGAGTTCTTTATCTTTGCATATCTTTACCCAGCTAGCAAGCTGACGTTGGCCCACTGTTGGGACAGCGTCCGTTGGCCCAAAGTTGCCAAGTGACGTTGTTCCGACGTAATTTTGTCCATCGGCCCAACATTGGCACAACGGTGGCAAAACAAACGCCGTTGGCATGGTGTAGGCAAACCACCGTTGGACTGACGTCATTTTTTTCAATTTGCCCAACATTGGCACAACATCATGCAAATGTCTTCCTTGAAATGCTACACAACTTTTAAGGCTAAAATGAACTACATTCGGGCAAGCTCCAATAAATTGATATCTGGCCCTAGGGTCTACAGGGGTGGGCAGGCGAAATGAGTCCTGTCGCCACTTTAGTTTTAGCAAAGAACTATATCAATGGAATGCTAGCTTTGACCGTTTCCGTAGGATTTCTGTACATCGATCTCCCGTCCAAGCAGACAGCGCCAGTGGGTGATTGGCTACTTCCGGTTTCACTGCTTACACTGACAATACGTTGTATTTTCATCATGGATGCTTTGAACTTTGAACTTTGAAATAATACTCCAGCAGTCCTCCATTGTGGAGTATCAGGCTGGAGGGGGGGAAAGAGGCTGGCAGATCTAGTCGACCAGCTGACTCTTGAATGCTGCCACAGTTTTCGATTCTGTGGCAGCTGCCGGAAGAGAATTCCAATCAGGGATAGTTCGATGCCAAAAAGAATTTTGTCCCAGTGTGGTGTTAGCTCTGATGTGTTTATAAGCCTGATTGTGCCCACCACGTGTTCTTCTATCTGCTGGGATTAAACGGTCATTGATAGGAATTTCAACTAACTCATTTAGAATTTTGAACATACATAAAAGCCTAGAATTTTTTCGTCTTGTTTTCAAGTCAGTCCACCGCTGCATGTTTTAGCCCTGAAATTCATCTTTCTGATATATTTGAGGTATGTAATTTGATGTATAATATTATTTTATTTACCATATTATAATTTTAATTAATTATGTTTCCAATATTAGCAATATTGCCTCGAATTAGCCATGTTTGTACACACTCCCGTACATCGCCGCCCACGACGCCGTCGACGGTTAGTCAGTCATGTCAGTAGGCCGGTCACGGCTACAGGCACAGCCTTAACTCAAACCGTGCCCGCCTCGCTGGGACCGGGGGTCTTACCTACATAACCTAGCCTCCTACCTATGCCTATTAAAATCCTGGATCCGCCCCTGCACTGTAGTTGAATATCAAACTCACCGGCTGATGTAGCGCAGAGCCAGCGCCGCGATATTGTGAGTTGACAGCTTCACAGCTTTGACAGCTACTGCACTGTGTTTGTAACTGTGTAGTCTAGAAGTCTGTCCGACGGTGACAGTGGAGCCTGTGAAGGATAGGGCATAGCCATAGGCCTAGTCCAAAATGAAAGTTAGCTTTTCGGACTGCAGTCAGTCAATTCGCAAGCAATTTTCATGAATTTTTGTAAACCCTATTTTCTAGTCATTTGGCATTTATCTTAAAAATTTTCGATTTTTTTTTTATTTAGATGCAAATTCAAAAAAATGTGAGAGGGCCCCCAGATGCCGCGAAAATCCCCCTTCCTTTAAACACTGGATGCGCGCCTGAATTCCCATGCCTTCTGCGGGCATCCCGGCAACGCTGTGATTTTTTTTATACCTGGTCTTGGGATGCATTCCGAGAGCAGGATTTATTTATTATTATAGGCCCCCTATAGTATATTCAAATAAACAAGTCAGAATCAGAATGTCAAATGGTCTAATTTTTTTAATGCTGAATGGAATTTTGCTAAATTTTCAGGGTTGTTGCCAAAAGACTAGATAGACTAATAATGATTACAAAATTGTGTGACAATTGCTTGAGAATTGACTGACTGATATTTATTTCACTTAATTTATCATTTATTTTTTTGTCTACAAAGTTGGATCTCAAACTAGGCTTTAACCGATTAGTATTGATGCAGGGGTAAAGAAGGCTTTACAAATTTAAGCGTGATAAATTTTAATGATGTGGAGCGAAGCGATCAGGCAAATTTTTTTTGAGAGACATCAAATATTAATTTAGCGCATGTCCTTCACACAATTATTTATTTCATGAAAATTCAGTCTCAAAATATTTAGTTTACCCTTTCAGACCTGAATTTACCATTGTCATCTTCATCCACTACAAGCCGCGAATTGCTGTCGCAATTCTCGACTTGTAGTGGATGTAGATGACTTGAAGTGGGTGGGAAATTGAAGAAAATTTCTGTGTATTAGTAAACTAGTTTCATGGAAATTTCCATTCTAAAACCCCAAGTCGTAGGAGAATTAGGTCTGTTTTCAGGAATGTAAAATGATGCTTTAATGCATCGTGAGGGCTTAAAGGGTTAAAAATACTCTAGACCCCTACCCCCGTAGTGTAGGACCACCGGATATATATAGGCCCTATGCTAAAAGTAAAATATCCAGAGACAAATTTCGCACAAATATTTCGGATGCCCAAATTAGTGGGATTTATAGTATAGACCATGGTGTATTATGATTTTTTTTTTATTTGCCATGCACTGTAGGCCTATTTTGAAATAGAAATATATAATTATAGCTGTGAATACCCCAAGAATAGGCCTACTTTTAATTCCTCATAGTTCTGGTGATGCTGATGCTAGATGTAAAGATAATCTAGATCCTATTTGATTTATTTCCTAAGCAGATGTCAAAATCATATCTGACATATGAAATAAAAAAAAATGATAAAAAAAAATATCTGACATCTGGTTAGGACCAAGACAGATTGTTGACTATACTGTATCTGTATTTTGAACTATCCACATATTTTATGACAACAGTAAGCTTGTTGGATGTCTAAAATTTCCCACTAATGTGTTTTTTTTTGTTTCAGGAACTACTCAGTTACAACAGTATTACACCACTTGCTCTGGAAGTTTGACTGGTCATCTTCCACTACCCTGTGCTGCTGATATTACAGTCTGCTCTTTACATCATTTTAAAATACAAACATTGATATTCAGTAGAACAAATTAATGTGAAAGCCACAACCATCTGTCTGATCAGTGTCTTTGTACATTGGTTAAAAAATAAAATGTAATAAATGTCTGAATGGTTAGAGATATATTAGCAGTGTCTTGTATATACATGTACATACATGTATATCTCTCTTATTACTATGACAAATAAGTCTGTAATGACTTTTATTTCTGTCAATAAAATATCTGTCTGTCTGTCTGTATATTAAACAAGAAAATGATATAGGCCTACATGGCTAGACTCAAATTGTCACTGCAAAAACCATAATGTATATTATCAGGTTTAATATGAGAGGTTAAAAACTACTGGTACTTGATATTAGAATATATTATGTCTAGGCAAAATTGAAATATATCATTTCAACCATTTTGGAAAGCTTCGCGGTTCCATTTTAATATGGCAGTTTATTCCTTGGTTGGTTTTCTAAGATTTTGTGTTTGTATGTGTTTCACAAATTTTGGTAAAACCTTTAGTTTAATAAAATGACTAGCTTCAGAATTTAAAAAAACCCTGTGATTATTTGCTATGTTTTAATAGTTAATTGTCAAGATTAGTATCAAGTAAATTTTGAAAAAATGGGTATAACAAAGAGCATATTAACTAAATAAATTGTCCAGATATACAAATATAGTGGTACATGTAGTGACATAGATTTTAAGCTCTCATAATGTTTTAAAAATATTTCATAGAATATTCATGTCCCACATTTTATGATTTATTTTATTATAGGCCTATAGATCTACATGAAAGCTGTTTTTGGCTAATGTATGGTATATATATTCATATACAGTTTATATTTTTTTTATTATACTTTTTATTTTTATCACACTGACATTTAGTATCATATTGAGTCTCTCTGTCAATGAACATAATAAAAGTTTTGTTATTATATTGATTTTGTTTCGTGTATTGTATTTTTATGATAATTATGATTAAAATGTGCATAATTTACCTGTATTTCTATCACTTGCCTTGGTACTCACATTTTGTTTTTCAAATTTAGGACACATATGTGGTCGGAAAAAATACAGTTTATATAAAGCCTGAAACATTCCAACGCGAGCACGTAAATTATGAAAAACACTTTTTTATCATTTCAAACGTGAAGGCGTTTTTTCGCCTTCGATTTGGTTTGCTTTGGCAGTGAAATATATACCGGTAGGCTGTTTGATCCTTTTCTGGATCACTTTCACAATGTTGTTGTTGTTTTTATATATTTTATAATGTAATAAGCTTGTATACCTGTATACAGTGTCTTCAACTGAAGTGGTCCACTGCCAATTTTTACCACTGCACGTATAAATTGTGAGCATTTCTTTTTCACCTTATAGGCCTAAAATAGCAGTAGTCTGAATTAAGTTGTTCATTTAAATTTCAAATGAGTTATATTGTGTCCCATGTTATGATAGGCCTACAGTGACCACTTTTGTGAAAATATGTTTCTTATCAGCCAAAAGCCTGAAAATTGTGTAAAATTATGTGGAATCAGTTTATTTGACATGTATTATAGGCCTAGTAAATTGACATTATTACATCCCTTTATAAAACCATTAAATTAACTCAATATATTTGCAACAAAAAATGTCAAATAGGTTCAGGCTTAACTACTGAAATATTCCATACAATAAATTATTATTTTTTCTTCGCTCGGCATCACCATGGGACTATAGCCCACCACTTAGTTATAGTCATGGTTGTCAAACAATCTAAGCTTGCCCTGTTATTGATAGTCTATAAATAAATTTAAAGTGAAAACAATAACTCAATATATTTGCAACAAAAAATGTCAAATAGGTTCAGGCTTAACTACTGAAATATTCCATACAATAAATTATTATTTTTTCTTCGCTCGGCATCACCATGGGACTATAGCCCACCACTTAGTT
The DNA here is from genome assembly GCA_964017125.1 of Flabesymbios commensalis. Taxonomy (NCBI): domain Eukaryota; kingdom Metazoa; phylum Annelida; class Polychaeta; order Terebellida; family Flabelligeridae; genus Flabesymbios; species Flabesymbios commensalis. The sequence goes on from CAXHKU010000405.1 coordinate 37,738, forward strand.
ATAGTCATGGTTGTCAAACAATCTAAGCTTGCCCTGTTATTGATAGTCTATAAATAAATTTAAAGTGAAAACAATAAAAGTTAAAATTGAATGAACCTGACAAGGTTTGCATTTCAAGGAGACTATGACCATGATGACCCTAACCCAACATTGATCCAGCATTTGTCCGGTGACACTGCAGTGGTAGGCCCCCCACATGGTCATGGACCTGTCAGCTTTTTAATGATATTTAGATCTAGACCTTAGGGGCCTTGCAAACTTAAAAAAATTCCAGACATCCTAAAATTTGGATAGAGCTCACCCCACCCCCCATCCATTTTTTTTTTAAACCAATAATTAAAGATTTTATTTTTGGGGGGTTTTCCAATTTTCTATCTAAAATGGCCCTGGGCCCACCCACCCACTTCCAAATTTGTTTTGGATGTTTGGATTTTTTTTATCTTTGCAATACCCTTAAATAGTATTCACAGTTAGTGATTAGGGCTTAGGCTTGTACAACTTCTCGGAAATGTCTACTTAAGACGTCTGTAGGCCTACTAGGAGAAGATTGACTGACCGAGAGACACCGACAAGTCACAATCATTGACATTGAGACATGCTCAGAATGCTGGCGTATAAAGTGTGGGCGCCTACAGAAGTGGCTGACAGTGACAGTAGCCTGAGTAGGGCCTACATGCAGTGACTGTCAGAGACAGTGAGAAAAGTGAGCGAGTGAGAAGCGGCAGTCACCAGGTCACACTCACAGTGGCTGCCCAGCCGCTCAACACGACAACAGGCTAAAAGCCAGGGGCATGGCCAGGCAGATTGCACGGCACACGCCGTCGCTTGGTGCTAAAATTCAAAGTAAACCTCGGTTGACAGCGTGTTAATTTTGTATATTTAGCACAATCATATCATATTACATGTATAATGACTGCCAGTTGTCTCGATAATTTAAATATAGTGACAAGTTATTAAAAAATAACCATATACCGTAGGACTTGTTTACTGTCATGACTGATGACAGCTTTAAACCGGAAATAACCAATTACCCGGTTTGTGATCGGCCAATGGACTCAAGTTCACTTGTGCGAAAGCGATGTTAGCATTCCACTGTTCTAATTCTGTGGTTTTAGGTGCTCTGAATGGTCAATTTGTAATATTTACATTACAAATATTTTGCTTCTGTCGCCACATGTGGCGACCACTTGCCCACCTCTGGTCTACCTTGAGGTTTAGCCTACAAATATTGGGTTAACTTTACATATTAAAACTGGATTGAAGCTCTAGTCCAGGCCCTGGCCATATTCGTTATCATTGACATTGACATGACTCGCCTTTGAATCTATCACAGAATTAGAACAGTATGTAGGCCCTACTCAGGCTACTGTCACTGTCAGCCACTTCTGTAGGCGCCCACACTTTATACGCCAGCATTCTGAGCATGTCTCAATGTCAATGATTG
>CAXHKU010000406.1:0-45094 GCA_964017125.1 Flabesymbios commensalis
CACCCGTTTCGATGTAATTTTGCAGGCACCATCGGCTGGTAATACGGCAACTTCCGTGTAAATTTGGCGAAGTTTGATTAATTATTGCAGAAGTAATTAATGGGCTTGGTGTGAAATTTGATTGAGTATTATTAAAAGTTATTCATTTAGACGTCAATTCAGACGTCGATTCTAAACTGTTTTTCATGTAGTTTTGCAGGCACCATCGACTGTTATTACGGCAACATCTCTGTAAATTTGGCAAGTTTGATTAATTACTGCACAAGTTATTAATGAGATTGGTGTGAAATTTAATTGATTATTATTAAAAGTTATTCATTTAGACGTCAATTCAGACGTCAATTCTCAACTGTTCTCCATGTAATTTTGCAGACACCATCGGCTGGTATTACGGCAACTTCCGTGTAAATTTGGCGAAGTTTGATTAATTACTGCAGAAGTTATTAATGAGATTGGTGTGAGATTTGATTGAGTATTATTAAAAGTTATTAATTTAGACGTCAATTCAGACGTCAATTCTCAACCGTTTCCCATGTAGTTTTGTAGATAACATCGGCAGGTATTTCGGCAACTTCCCTGTAAATTTAGCGAAGTTTGATTAATGTAAACTTAAGCGAAGTTTGATTTATTACTGCAAAAATTATTTAAAGAGATTGGTGTGAAATTTGATTGAGTATTATTAAAAGTTATTCATTTAGACGTCAATTCAGACGTCAATTCTCAACTGTTTTCCGTGTAAATTTTGCAGGCACCATCGGCTGGTATTACGGCAACTGCTCTGTAAATTTGGCGAAGTTTGATTAATTACTGCAAAAGTTATTATTGAGATTTGTGTGAAATTTGATTGAGTATTATTAAAAGTTATTCATTTAGACGTCAATTCAGACGTCAATTCTCAACCGTTTTCCATGTAGTTTGCAGACACCATCGGCTGGTATTACGGCAACTTACCTGTAAATTTGGCGAAGTTTGATTAATTACTGCAAAAGTTATTAATGGGCTTGGTGTGAAATTTGATTGAGTATTATTAAAAGTTATTCATTTAGACGTCAATTCAGACGTCAATTCTCAACCGTTTTCCATGTAGTTTTGCAGGCAACATTGACTGTTATTACGGCACTTCCTGTAAATTTGGCAAAGTTTAATTTATTACTGCAAAAGTTATTAATGAGATTGGTGTGAAATTTGATTGAATATTATTAAAAGTTATTCATTTGGACGTCAATTCAGACGTCAATTCTCAACCGTTTTCTATGTAGTTTTGCGGACACCATCGGCTGGTATCACGGCAACTTCCCTGTAAATTTGGCGAAGTTTGATTAATACTGCAAAGTTATTAATGGGCTTGGTGTGAAATTTAATTGAGTATTATTAAAAGTTATTCATTTAGACGTCAATTCAGACGTCAATTCTCAACTGTTTTCCATGTAATTTTGCAGGCACCATCGGCTGGTATTACGGCAACTGCCCTGTAAATTTGGCGAAGTTTGATTAATTACTGCAAAAGTTATTATTGAGATTTGTGTGAAATTTGATTGAGTATTATTAAAAGTTATTTATTTAGACGTCAATTCAGACGTCAATTCTCAACCGTTTTCCATGTAGTTTTTTAGGTATCATCGGCAGGTATTTCGCCAACTTCCCTGTAAATTTAGCGAAGTTTGATTGATGTAAACTTAGCGAAGTTTGATTTATTACTGCAAAAATTATTAAAGAGATTGGTGTGAAATTTGATTGAGTATTATTAAAAGTTATTCATTTAGACGTCAATTCAGACGTCAATTCTCAACCGTTTCCCATGTAGTTTTGCAGGCAACATTGGCTGTTATTACGGCAACTTCCCTGTAAATTTGGCGAAGTTTGATTAATTACTGCAAAAGTTATTAATGAGATTGGTGTGAAATTTGATTGAGTATTATTAAAAGTTATTCATATAGACGTCAATTCAGACGTCAATTCTCAACCGTTTTCCATGTAGTTTTGCAGACGCCATTGGCTGGTATTACGGCAACTTCCCTGTGAATTTGGCGAAGTTTGATTAATTACTGCAAAAGTTATTAATGGGCTTGGTGTGAAATTTGATTGAATATTATTAAAAGTTATTCATTTAGACGTCAATTCAGACGTCAATTCTCAACCGTTTCCCATGTAGTTTTGCAAGCAACATTGGCTGTTATTACGGCAACTTCCCTGTAAATTTGGCGAAGTTTGATTAATTACTGCAAAAGTTATTAATGAGATTGGTGTGAAATTTGATTGAGTATTATTAAAAGTTATTAATTTAGACGTCAATTCAGACGTCAATTCTCAACCGTTTTCCATGTAGTTTTGTAGGTAACATCGGCAGGTATTTCGGCAACTTCCCTGTAAATTTAGCGAAGTTTGAATAATGTAAACTTAGCGAAGTTTGATTTATTACTGCAAAAATTATTAAAGAGATTGGTGTGAAATTTGATTGAGTATTATTAAAAGTTATTCATATAGACGTCAATTCAGACGTCAATTCTCAACTGTTTTCCATGTAATTTTGCAGGCACCATCGGCTGTTATTACGGCAACTTCCCTGTAAATTTGGCGAAGTTTGATTAATTAATGCAAAAAGTTATTAATGAGATTGGTGTGAAACTTGATTGAGTATTATTAAAAGTTATTAATTTAGACGTCAATTCAGACGTCAATTCTCAACCGTTTTCCATGTAGTTTTGTAGGTATCATCGGCAGGTATTTCGGCAACTTCCCTGTAAATTTAGCGAAGTTTGATTAATGTAAACTTAGCGAAGTTTGATTTATTACTGCAAAAATTATTAAAGAGATTGGTGTGAAATTTGATTGAGTATTATTAAAAGTTATTCTTTTAGACGTCAATTCAGACGTCAATTCTCAACCGTTTCCCATGTAGTTTTGCAGGCAACATTGGCTGTTATTACGGCAACTGCCCTGTAAATTTGGCGAAGTTTGATCAATTACTGCAAAAGTTATTAATGAGATTTGTGTGAAATTTGATTGAGTATTATTAAAAGTTATTCATTTAGACGTCAATTCAGACGTCAATTCTCAACCGTTTTCCATGTAGTTTTGCAGACACCATCGGCTGGTATTACGGCAACTTCCCTGTAAATTTGGCGAAGTTTGATTAATTACTGCAAAAGTTATTAATGAGCTTGGTGTGAAATTTGATTGACTATTATTAAAAGTTATTCATTTAGACGTCAATTCAGACGTCAATTCTCAACCGTTTTTCATGCAGTTTTGCAGGCGACATTGGCTGTTATTACGGCAACATCCCTGTAAATTTGGCGAAGTTTGATTAATTACTGCAGAAGTTATTAATGAGATTGGTGTGAAATTTGATTGAGTATTATTAAAAGTTATTAATTTAGACGTCAATTCAGTCGTCAATTCTCAACCGTTTCCCATGTAGTTTTGTAGATAACATCGGCAGGTATTTCGACAACTTCCCTGTAAATTTAGCGAAGTTTGATTAATGTAAACTTAGCGAAGTTTGATTTATTACTGCAAAAATTATTAAAGAGATTGGTGTGAAATTTGATTGAGTATTATTAAAAGTTATTCATTTAGACGTCAATTCAGACGTCATTTCTCAACTGTTTTCCATGTAATTTTGCAGGCACCATCGGCTGGTATTACGGCAACAGCCCTGTAAATTTGGCGAAGTTTGATTAATTACTGCGAAAGTTATTATTGAGATTTGTGTGAAATTTGATTGAGTATTATTAAAAGTTATTCATTTAGACGTCAATTCAGACGTCAATTCTCAACCGTTTCCCATGTAGTTTTGCAGGCAACATTGGCTGTTATTACGGCAACTTCCCTGTAAATTTGGCGAAGTTTGATTAATTACTGCAAAAGTTATTAATGAGATTGGTGTGAAATTTGATTGAGTATTATTAAAAGTTATTCATATAGACGTCAATTCAGACGTCAATTCTCAACCGTTTTCCATGTAGTTTTGCAGACGCCATTGGCTGGTATTACGGCAACTTCCCTGTGAATTTGGCGAAGTTTGATTAATTACTGCAAAAGTTATTAATGGGCTTGGTGTGAAATTTGATTGAATATTATTAAAAGTTATTCATTTAGACGTCAATTCAGACGTCAATTCTCAACCGTTTCCCATGTAGTTTTGCAAGCAACATTGGCTGTTATTACGGCAACTTCCCTGTAAATTTGGCGAAGTTTGATTAATTACTGCAAAAGTTATTAATGAGATTGGTGTGAAATTTGATTGAGTATTATTAAAAGTTATTAATTTAGACGTCAATTCAGACGTCAATTCTCAACCGTTTTCCATGTAGTTTTGTAGGTAACATCGGCAGGTATTTCGGCAACTTCCCTGTAAATTTAGCGAAGTTTGAATAATGTAAACTTAGCGAAGTTTGATTTATTACTGCAAAAATTATTAAAGAGATTGGTGTGAAATTTGATTGAGTATTATTAAAAGTTATTCATATAGACGTCAATTCAGACGTCAATTCTCAACTGTTTTCCATGTAATTTTGCAGGCACCATCGGCTGTTATTACGGCAACTTCCCTGTAAATTTGGCGAAGTTTGATTAATTAATGCAAAAAGTTATTAATGAGATTGGTGTGAAACTTGATTGAGTATTATTAAAAGTTATTAATTTAGACGTCAATTCAGACGTCAATTCTCAACCGTTTTCCATGTAGTTTTGTAGGTATCATCGGCAGGTATTTCGGCAACTTCCCTGTAAATTTAGCGAAGTTTGATTAATGTAAACTTAGCGAAGTTTGATTTATTACTGCAAAAATTATTAAAGAGATTGGTGTGAAATTTGATTGAGTATTATTAAAAGTTATTCTTTTAGACGTCAATTCAGACGTCAATTCTCAACCGTTTCCCATGTAGTTTTGCAGGCAACATTGGCTGTTATTACGGCAACTGCCCTGTAAATTTGGCGAAGTTTGATCAATTACTGCAAAAGTTATTAATGAGATTTGTGTGAAATTTGATTGAGTATTATTAAAAGTTATTCATTTAGACGTCAATTCAGACGTCAATTCTCAACCGTTTTCCATGTAGTTTTGCAGACACCATCGGCTGGTATTACGGCAACTTCCCTGTAAATTTGGCGAAGTTTGATTAATTACTGCAAAAGTTATTAATGAGCTTGGTGTGAAATTTGATTGACTATTATTAAAAGTTATTCATTTAGACGTCAATTCAGACGTCAATTCTCAACCGTTTTTCATGCAGTTTTGCAGGCGACATTGGCTGTTATTACGGCAACATCCCTGTAAATTTGGCGAAGTTTGATTAATTACTGCAGAAGTTATTAATGAGATTGGTGTGAAATTTGATTGAGTATTATTAAAAGTTATTAATTTAGACGTCAATTCAGTCGTCAATTCTCAACCGTTTCCCATGTAGTTTTGTAGATAACATCGGCAGGTATTTCGACAACTTCCCTGTAAATTTAGCGAAGTTTGATTAATGTAAACTTAGCGAAGTTTGATTTATTACTGCAAAAATTATTAAAGAGATTGGTGTGAAATTTGATTGAGTATTATTAAAAGTTATTCATTTAGACGTCAATTCAGACGTCATTTCTCAACTGTTTTCCATGTAATTTTGCAGGCACCATCGGCTGGTATTACGGCAACAGCCCTGTAAATTTGGCGAAGTTTGATTAATTACTGCGAAAGTTATTATTGAGATTTGTGTGAAATTTGATTGAGTATTATTAAAAGTTATTCATTTAGACGTCAATTCAGACGTCAATTCTCAACCGTTTTCCATGTAGTTTTTTAGGTATCATCGGCAGGTATTTCGGCAACTTCCCTGTAAATTTAGCGAAGTTTGATTAATGTAAACTTAGCGAAGTTTGATTTATTACTGCAAAAATTATTAAAGAGATTGGTGTGAAATTTGATTGAGTATTATTACAAGTTATTCATTTAGACGTCAATTCAGACGTCAATTCTCAACCGTTTCCCATGTAGTTTTGCAGGCAACATTGGCTGTTATTACGGCAACTTCCCTGTAAATTTGGCGAAGTTTGATTAATTACTGCAAAAGTTATTAATGAGATTGGTGTGAAATTTGATTGAGTATTATTAAAAGTTATTCATTTAGACGTCAATTCAGACGTCAATTCTCAACCGTTTTCCATGTAGTTTTGCAGGCAACATTGGCTGTTATTACGGCAACTTCCCTGTAAATTTGGCGAAGTTTTATTAATTACTGCAAAAGTTATTAATGAGATTGGTGTGAAATTTGATTGAGTATTATTAAAAGTTATTAATTTAGACGTCAATTCAGACGTCAATTCTCAACCGTTTTCCATGTAGTTTTGTGGGTAACATCGGCAGGTATTTCGGCAACTTTCCTGTAAATTTAGCGAAGTTTGATTAATGTAAACTTAGCGAAGTTTGATTTATTACTGCAAAAATTATTAAAGAGATTGGTGTGAAATTTGATTGAGTATTATTAAAAGTTCTTCATATAGACGTCAATTCAGACGTCAATTCTCAACTGTTTTCCATGTAATTTTGCAGGCACCATCGGCTGGTATTACGGCAACTTCCCTGTAAATTTGGCGAAGTTTGATTAGTTAATGCAAAAGTTATTAATGAGATTGGTGTGAAATTTGATTGAGTATTATTAAAAGTTATTAATTTAGACGTCAATTCAGACGTCAATTCTCAACCGTTTTCCATGTAGTTTTGTAGGTATCATCGGCAGGTATTTCGGCAACTTCCCTGTAAATTTAGCGAAGTTTGATTAATGTAAATTTAGCGAAGTTTGATTTATTACTGCAAAAATTATTAAAGAGATTGGTGTGAAATTTGATTGAGTATTATTAAAAGTTATTCATTTAGACGTCAATTCAGACGTCAATTCTCAACCGTTTCCCATGTAGTTTTGCGGGCAACATTGGCTGTTATTACGGCAACTGCCCTGTAAATTTGGCGAAGTTTGATTAATTACTGCAAAAGTTATTAATGAGATTTGTGTGAAATTTGATTGAGTGTTATTAAAAGTTATTCTTTAGACGTCAATTCAGACGTCAATTCTCAACCGTTTTCGATGTAATTTCGCAGGCACCATCGGCTGGTATTTTGGCAACTTCCGTGTAAATTTGGCGAAGTTTGATTAATTATTGCAGAAGTAATTAATGGGCTTGGTGTGAAATTTGATTGAGTATTATTAAAAGGTATTCATTTAGACGTCAATTCAGACGTCGATTCTAAACTGTTTTCCATGTAGTTTTGCAGGCACCATCGACTGTTATTACGGCAACATCTCTGTAAATTTGGCAAAGTTTGATTAATTACTGCACAAGTTATTAATGAGATTGGTGTGAAATTTAATTGAGTATTATTAAAAGTTATTCATTTAGACGTCAATTCAGACGTCAATTCTCAACTGTTCTCCATGTAATTTTGCAGACACCATCGGCTGGTATTACGGCAACTTCCGTGTAAATTTGGCGAAGTTTGATTAATTATTGCAGAAGTTATTAATGAGCTTGGTGTGAAATTTGATTGACTATTATTAAAAGTTATTCATTTAGACGTCAATTCAGACTTCAATTCTCAACCGTTTTTCATGTAGTTTTGCAGGCGACATTGGCTGTTATTACGGCAACATCCCTGTAAATTTGGCGAAGTTTGATTAATTACTGCAGAAGTTATTAATGAGATTGGTGTGAAATTTGATTGAGTATTATTAAAAGTTATTAATTTAGACGTCAATTCAGACGTCAATTCTCAACCGTTTCCCATGTAGTTTTGTAGATAACATCGGCAGGTATTTCGGCAACTTCCCTGTAAATTTAGCGAAGTTTGATTAATGCAAACTAAGCGATGTTTGATTTATTACTGCAAAAATTATTAAAGAGATTGGTGTGAAATTTGATTGAGTATTATTAAAAGTTATTCATTTAGACGTCAATTCAGACGTCAATTCTCAACTGTTTTCCATGTGATTTTGCAGGCACCATCGGCTGGTATTACGGCAACTGCTCTGTAAATTTGGCGAAGTTTGATTAATTACTGCAAAAGTTATTATTGAGATTTGTGTGAAATTTGATTGAGTATTATTAAAAGTTATTCATTTAGACGTCAATTCAGACGTCAATTCTCAACCGTTTTCCATGTAGTTTTGCAGACACCATCGGCTGGTATTACGGCAACTTCCCTGTAAATTTGGCGAAGTTTGATTAATTACTGCAAAAGTTATTAATGGGCTTGGTGTGAAATTTGATTGAGTATTATTAAAAGTTATTCATTTAGACGTCAATTCAGACGTCAATTCTCAACCGTTTTCCATGTAGTTTTGCAGGCAACATTGGCTGTTATTACGGCAACTTCCCTGTAAATTTGGCGAAGTTTAATTTATTACTGCAAAAGTTATTAATGAGATTGGTGTGAAATTTGATTGAATATTATTAAAAGTTATTCATTTAGACGTCAATTCAGACGTCAATTCTCAACCGTTTTCTATGCAGTTTTGCGGACACCATCGGCTGGTATCACGGCAACTTCCCTGTAAATTTGGCGAAGTTTGATTAATTACTGCAAAAGTTATTAATGGGCTTGGTGTGAAATTTAATTGAGTATTATTAAAAGTTATTCATTTAGACGTCAATTCAGACGTCAATTCTCAACTGTTTTCCATGTAATTTTGCAGGCGCCATCGGCTGGTATTACGGCAACTGCCCTGTAAATTTGGCGAAGTTTGATTAATTACTGCTAAAGTTATTATTGAGATTTGTGTGAAATTTGATTGAGTATTATTAAAAGTTATTTATTTAGACGTCAATTCAGACGTCAATTCTCAACCGTTTTCCATGTAGTTTTTTAGGTATCATCGGCAGGTATTTCGGCAACTTCCCTGTAAATTTAGCGAAGTTTGATTAATGTAAACTTAGCGAAGTTTGATTTATTACTGCAAAAATTATTAAAGAGATTGGTGTGAAATTTGATTGAGTATTATTACAAGTTATTCATTTAGACGTCAATTCAGCCGTCAATTCTCAACCGTTTCCCATGTAGTTTTGCAGGCAACATTGGCTGTTATTACGGCAACTTCCCTGTAAATTTGGCGAAGTTTAATTAATTACTGCAAAAGTTATTAATGAGATTGGTGTGAAATTTGATTGAGTATTATTAAAAGTTATTCATTTAGACGTCAATTCAGACGTCAATTTTCAACCGTTTTCCATGTAGTTTTGCAGACACCATCGGCTGGTATTACGGCAACTTCCCTGTAAATTTGGCGAAATTTGATTAATTACTGCAAAAGTTATTAATGGGCTTGGTGTGAAATTTTATTGAATATTATTAAAAGTTATTCATTTAGACGTCAATTCAGACGTCAATTCTCAACCGTTTTCCATGTAGTTTTGCAGGCAACATTGGCTGTTATTACGGCAACTTCCCTGTAAATTTGGCGAAGTTTGATTAATTACTGCAAAAGTTATTAATGAGATTGGTGTGAAATTTGATTGAGTATTATTAAAAGTTATTAATTTAGACGTCAATTCAGACGTCAATTCTCAACCGTTTTCCATGTAGTTTTGTGGGTAACATCGGCAGGTATTTCGGCAACTTCCCTGTAAATTTAGCTAAGTTTGATTAATGTAAACTTAGCGATGTTTGATTTATTACTGCAAAAATTATTAAAGAGATTGGTGTGAAATTTGATTGAGTATTATTAAAAGTTATTCATTTAGACGTCAATTCAGACGTCAATTCTCAACTGTTTTCCATGTGATTTTGCAGGCACCATCGGCTGGTATTACGGCAACTGCTCTGTAAATTTGGCGAAGTTTGATTAATTACTGCAAAAGTTATTATTGAGATTTGTGTGAAATTTGATTGAGTATTATTAAAAGTTATTCATTTAGACGTCAATTCAGACGTCAATTCTCAACCGTTTTCCATGTAGTTTTGCAGACACCATCGGCTGGTATTACGGCAACTTCCCTGTAAATTTGGCGAAGTTTGATTAATTACTGCAAAAGTTATTAATGGGCTTGGTGTGAAATTTGATTGAGTATTATTAAAAGTTATTCATTTAGACGTCAATTCAGACGTCAATTCTCAACCGTTTTCCATGTAGTTTTGCAGGCAACATTGGCTGTTATTACGGCAACTTCCCTGTAAATTTGGCGAAGTTTAATTTATTACTGCAAAAGTTATTAATGAGATTGGTGTGAAATTTGATTGAATATTATTAAAAGTTATTCATTTAGACGTCAATTCAGACGTCAATTCTCAACCGTTTTCTATGCAGTTTTGCGGACACCATCGGCTGGTATCACGGCAACTTCCCTGTAAATTTGGCGAAGTTTGATTAATTACTGCAAAAGTTATTAATGGGCTTGGTCTGAAATTTAATTGAGTATTATTAAAAGTTATTCATTTAGACGTCAATTCAGACGTCAATTCTCAACTGTTTTCCATGTAATTTTGCAGGCGCCATCGGCTGGTATTACGGCAACTGCCCTGTAAATTTGGCGAAGTTTGATTAATTACTGCTAAAGTTATTATTGAGATTTGTGTGAAATTTGATTGAGTATTATTAAAAGTTATTTATTTAGACGTCAATTCAGACGTCAATTCTCAACCGTTTTCCATGTAGTTTTTTAGGTATCATCGGCAGGTATTTCGGCAACTTCCCTGTAAATTTAGCGAAGTTTGATTAATGTAAACTTAGCGAAGTTTGATTTATTACTGCAAAAATTATTAAAGAGATTGGTGTGAAATTTGATTGAGTATTATTACAAGTTATTCATTTAGACGTCAATTCAGCCGTCAATTCTCAACCGTTTCCCATGTAGTTTTGCAGGCAGCATTGGCTGTTATTACGGCAACTTCCCTGTAAATTTGGCGAAGTTTAATTAATTACTGCAAAAGTTATTAATGAGATTGGTGTGAAATTTGATTGAGTATTATTAAAAGTTAATTATTTAGACGTCAATTCAGACGTCAATTTTCAACCGTTTTCCATGTAGTTTTGCAGACACCATCGGCTGGTATTACGGCAACTTCCCTGTAAATTTGGCGAAGTTTGATTAATTACTGCAAAAGTTATTAATGGGCTTGGTGTGAAATTTTATTGAATATTATTAAAAGTTATTCATTTAGACGTCAATTCAGACGTCAATTCTCAACCGTTTTCCATGTAGTTTTGCAGGCAACATTGGCTGTTATTACGGCAACTTCCCTGTAAATTTGGCGAAGTTTGATTAATTACTGCAAAAGTTATTAATGAGATTGGTGTGAAATTTGATTGAGTATTATTAAAAGTTATTAATTTAGACGTCAATTCAGACGTCAATTCTCAACCGTTTTCCATGTAGTTTTGTGGGTAACATCGGCAGGTATTTCGGCAACTTCCCTGTAAATTTAGCTAAGTTTGATTAATGTAAACTTAGCGAAGTTTGATTTATTACTGCAAAAATTATTAAAGAGATTGGTGTGAAATTTGATTGAGTATTATTAAAAGTTATTCATATAGACGTCAATTCGGACGTCAATTCTCAGCTGTTTTCCATGTAATTTTGCAGGCACCATCGGCTGGTATTACGGCAACTTCCCTGTAAATTTGGCGAAGTTTGATTAATTAATGCAAAAGTTATTAATGAGATTGGTGTGAAATTTGATTGAGTATTATTAAAAGTTATTAATTTAGACGTCAATTCAGACGTCAATTCTCAACCGTTTTCCATGTAGTTTTGTAGGTATCATCGGCAGGTATTTCGGCAACTTCCCTGTAAATTTAGCGAAGTTTGATTAATGTAAACTTAGCGAAGTTTGATTTATTACTGCAAAAATTATTAAAGAGATTGGTGTGAAATTTGATTGAGTATTATTAAAAGTTATTCATTTAGACGTCAATTCAGACGTCAATTCTCAACCGTTTCCCATGTAGTTTTGCAGGCAGCATTGGCTGTTATTACGGCAACTGCCCTGTAAATTTGGCGAAGTTTGATTAATTACTGCAAAAGTTAATAATGAGATTTGTGTGAAATTTGATTGAGTATTATTAAAAGTTATTCATTTAGACGTCAATTCAGACGTCAATTCTCAACCGTTTTCCATGTAGTTTTGCAGACACCATCGGCTGGTATTACGGCAACTTCCCTGTAAATTTGGCGAAGTTTTATTAATTACTGCAAAAGTTATTAATGGGCTTGGTGTGAAATTTGATTGAGTATTATTAAAAGTTATTCATGTAGACGTCAATTCAGACGTCAATTCTAAACTGTTTTCCATGTAGTTTTGCAGGCACCATCGACTGTTATTACGGCAACTTCCCTGTAAATTTGGCAAAGTTTGATTAATTACTGCACAAGTTATTAATGAGATTGGTGTGAAATTTGATTGAGTATTATTAAAAGTTATTCATTTAGACGTCAATTCAGACGTCAATTCTCAACTGTTCTCCATGTAATTTTGCAGACACCATCGGCTGGTATTACGGCAACATCCCTGTAAATTTGGCGAAGTTTGATTAATTACTGCAGAAGTTATTAATGAGATTGGTGTGAAATTTGATTGAGTATTATTAAAAGTTATTAATTTAGACGTCAATTCAGACGTCAATTCTCAACCGTTTCCCATGTAGTTTTGTAGATAACATCGGCAGGTATTTGGGCAACTTCCCTGTAAATTTAGCGAAGTTTGATTAATGTAAACTTAGCGAAGATTGATTTATTACTGCAAAAATTATTAAAGAGATTGGTTTGAAATTTGATTGAGTATTATTAAAAGTTATTCATTTAGACGTCAATTCAGACGTCAATTCTCAACTGTTTTCCATGTAATTTTGCAGGCACCATCGGCTGGTATTACGGCAACTGCTCTGTAAATTTGGCGAAGTTTGATTAATTACTGCAAAAGTTATTATTGAGATTTGTGTGAAATTTGATTGAGTATTATTAAAAGTTATTCATTTAGACGTCAATTCAGACGTCAATTCTCAACCGTTTTCCATGTAGTTTTGCAGACACCATCGGCTGGTATTACGGCAACTTCCCTGTAAATTTGGCGAAGTTTGATTAATTACTGCAAAAGTTATTAATGGGCTTGGTGTGAAATTTGATTGAGTATTATTAAAAGTTATTCATTTAGACGTCAATTTAGACGTCAATTCTCAACCGTTTTCCATGTAGTTTTGCAGGCAACATTGGCTGTTATTACGGCAACTTCCCTGTAAATTTTGCGAAGTTTAATTTATTACTGCAAAAGTTATTAATGAGATTGGTGTGAAATTTGATTGAATATTATTAAAAGTTATTCATTTAGACGTCAATTCAGACGTCAATTCTCAACCGTTTTCTATGTAGTTTTGCGGACACCATCGGCTGGTATCACGGCAAATTCCCTGTAAATTTGGCGAAGTTTGATTAATTACTGCAAAAGTTATTAATGGGCTTGGTGTGAAATTTAATTGAGTATTATTAAAAGTTATTCATTTAGACGTCAATTCAGACGTCAATTCTCAACTGTTTTCCATGTAATTTTGCAGGCACCATCGGCTGGTATTACGGCAACTGCCCTGTAAATTTGGCGAAGTTTGATTAATTACTGCAAAAGTTATTATTGAGATTTGTGTGAAATTTGATTGAGTATTATTAAAAGTTATTTATTTAGACGTCAATTCAGACGTCAATTCTCAACCGTTATCCATGTAGTTTTTTAGGTATCATCGGCAGGTATTTCGGCAACTTCCCTGTAAATTTAGCGAAGTTTGATTAATGTAAACTTAGCGAAGTTTGATTTATTACTGCAAAAATTATTAAAGAGATTGGTGTGAAATTTGATTAAGTATTATTACAAGTTATTCATTTAGACGTCAATTCAGACGTCAATTCTCAACCGTTTCCCATGTAGTTTTGCAGGCAACATTGGCTGTTATTACGGCAACTTCCCTGTAAATTTGGCGAAGTTTGATTAATTACTGCAAAAGTTATTAATGAGATTGGTGTGAAATTTGATTGAGTATTATTAAAAGTTATTCATTTAGACGTCACTTCAGACGTCAATTTTCAACCGTTTTCCATGTAGTTTTGCAGACACTATCGGCTGGTATTACGGCAACTTCCCTGTAAATTTGGCGAAGTTTGATTAATTACTGCAAAAGTTATTAATGGGCTTGGTGTGAAATTTTATTGAATATTATTAAAAGTTATTCATTTAGACGTCAATTCAGACGTCAATTCTCAACCGTTTTCCATGTAGTTTTGCAGGCAACATTGGCTGTTATTACGGCAACTTCCCTGTAAATTTGGCGAAGTTTGATTAATTACTGCAAAAGTTATTAATGAGATTGGTGTGAAATTTGATTGAGTATTATTAAAAGTTATTAATTTAGACGTCAATTCAGACGTCAATTCTCAATCGTTTTCCATGTAGTTTTGTGGGTAACATCGGCAGGTATTTCGGCAACTTCCCTGTAAATTTAGCGAAGTTTGATTAATGTAAACTTAGCGAAGTTTGATTTATTACTGCAAAAATTATTAAAGAGATTGGTGTGAAATTTGATTGAGTATTATTAAAAGTTATTCATATAGACGTCAATTCAGACGTCAATTCTCAGCTGTTTTCCATGTAATTTTGCAGGCACCATCGGCTGGTATTACGGCAACTTCCCTGTAAATTTGGCGAAGTTTGATTAATTAATGCAAAAGTTATTAATGAGATTGGTGTGAAATTTGATTGAGTATTATTAAAAGTTTTTAATTTAGACGTCAATTCAGACGTCAATTCTCAACCGTTTTCCATGTAGTTTTGTAGGTATCATCGGCAGGTATTTCGGCAACTTCCCTGTAAATTTAGCGAAGTTTGATTAATGTAAACTTAGCGAAGTTTGATTTATTACTGCAAAAATTATTAAAGAGATTGGTGTGAAATTTGATTGAGTATTATTAAAAGTTATTCATTTAGACGTCAATTCAGACGTCAATTCTCAACCGTTTCCCGTGTAGTTTTGCAGGCAACATTGGCTGTTATTACGGCAACTGCCCTGTAAATTTGGCGAAGTTTGATTAATCACTGCAAAAGTTATTAATGAGATTTGTGTGAAATTTGATTGAGTATTATTAAAAGTTATTCATTTAGACGTCAATTCAGACGTCAATTCTCAACTGTTTTCCATGTAATTTTGCAGGCACCATCGGCTGGTATTACGGCAACTGCTCTGTAAATTTGGCGAAGTTTGATTAATTACTGCAAAAGTTATTATTGAGATTTGTGTGAAATTTGATTGAGTAATATTAAAAGTTATTCATTTAGACGTCAATTCAGACGTCAATTCTCAACCGTTTTCCATGTAGTTTTGCAGACACCATCGGCTGGTATTACGGCAACTTCCCTGTAAATTTGGCGAAGTTTGATTAATTACTGCAAAAGTTATTAATGGGCTTGGTGTGAAATTTGATTGAGTATTATTAAAAGTTTTTCATTTAGACGTCAATTCAGACGTCAATTATAACCGTTTTCCATGTAGTTTTGCAGGCAACATTGGCTGTTATTACGGCAACTTCCCTGTAAATTTGGCGAAGTTTAATTTACTACTGCAAAAGTTATTAATGAGATTGGTGTGAAATTTGATTGAATATTATTAAAAGTTATTCATTTAGACGTCAATTCAGACGTCAATTCTAAACCGTTTTCTATGTAGTTTTGCGGACACCATCGGCTGGTATCACGGCAACTTCCCTGTAAATTTGGCGAAGTTTGATTAATTACTGCAAAAGTTATTAATGGGCTTGGTGTGAAATTTAATTGAGTATTATTAAAAGTTATTCATTTAGACGTCAATTCAGACGTCAATTCTCAACTGTTTTCCATGTAATTTTGCAGGCACCATCGGCTGGTATTACGGCAACTGCCCTGTAAATTTGGCGAAGATTGATTAATTACTGCAAAAGTTATTATTGAGATTTGTGTGAAATTTGATTGAGTATTATTAAAAGTTATTTATTTAGACGTCAATTCAGACGTCAATTCTCAACCGTTTTCCATGTAGTTTTTTAGGTATCATCGGCAGGTATTTCGGCAACTTCCCTGTAAATTTAGCGAAGTTTGATTAATGTAAACTTAGCGAAGTTTGATTTATTACTGCAAAAATTATTAAAGAGATTGGTGTGAAATTTGATTGAGTATTATTACAAGTTATTCATTTAGACGTCAATTCAGACGTCAATTCTCAACCGTTTCCCATGTAGTTTTGCAGGCAACATTGGCTGTTATTACGGCAACTTCCCTGTAAATTTGGCGAAGTTTGATTAATTACTGCAAAAGTTATTAATGAGATTGGTGTGAAATTTGATTGAGTATTATTAAAAGTTATTCATTTAGACGTCAATTCAGACGTCAATTTTCAACTGTTTTCCATGTAGTTTTGCAGACACCATCGGCTGGTATTACGGCAACTTCCCTGTAAATTTGGCGAAGTTTGATTAATTACTGCAAAAGTTATTAATGGGCTTGGTGTGAAATTTTATTGAATATTATTAAAAGTTATTCATTTAGACGTCAATTCAGACGTCAATTCTCAACCGTTTTCCATGTAGTTTTGCAGGCAACATTGGCTGTTATTACGGCAACTTCCCTGTAAATTTGGCGAAGTTTGATTAATTACTGCAAAAGTTATTAATGAGATTGGTGTGAAATTTGATTGAGTATTATTAAAAGTTATTAATTTAGACGTCAATTCAGACGTCAATTCTCAATCGTTTTCCATGTAGTTTTGTGGGTAACATCGGCAGGTATTTCGGCAACTTCCCTGTAAATTTAGCGAAGTTTGATTAATGTAAACTTAGCGAAGTTTGATTTATTACTGCAAAAATTATTAAAGAGATTGGTGTGAAATTTGATTGAGTATTATTAAAAGTTATTAATTTAAACGTCAATTCAGACGTCAATTCTCAACCGTTTTCCATGTAGTTTTGTGGGTAACATCGACAGGTATTTCGGCAACTTCCCTGTAAATTTGGCGAAGTTTGATTAATTAATGCAAAAGTTATTAATGAGATTGGTGTGAAATTTGATTGAGTATTATTAAAAGTTTTTAATTTAGACGTCAATTCAGACGTCAATTCTCAACCGTTTTCCATGTAGTTTTGTAGGTATCATCGGCAGGTATTTCGGCAACTTCCCTGTAAATTTAGCGAAGTT
Source organism: Flabesymbios commensalis (assembly GCA_964017125.1). Lineage (NCBI taxonomy): Eukaryota > Metazoa > Annelida > Polychaeta > Terebellida > Flabelligeridae > Flabesymbios > Flabesymbios commensalis. The sequence goes on from CAXHKU010000406.1 coordinate 17,177, forward strand.
TGATTAATGTAAACTTAGCGAAGTTTGATTTATTACTGCAAAAATTATTAAAGAGATTGGTGTGAAATTTGATTGAGTATTATTAAAAGTTATTCATTTAGACGTCAATTCAGACGTCAATTCTCAACCGTTTTCCATGTAGTTTTGCAGACACCATCGGCTGGTATTACTGCAACTTCCCTGTAAATTTGGCGAAGTTTGATTAATTACTGCAAAAGTTATTAATGGGCTTGGTGTGAAATTTGATTGAGTATTATTAAAAGTTATTCATGTAGACGTCAATTCAGACGTCAATTCTAAACTGTTTTCCATGTAGTTTTGCAGGCACCATCGACTGTTATTACGGCAACTTCCCTGTAAATTTGGCAAAGTTTGATTAATTACTGCACAAGTTAATAATGAGATTGGTGTGAAATTTGATTGAGTATTATTAAAAGTTATTCATTTAGACGTCAATTCAGACGTCAATTCTCAACTGTTCTCCATGTAATTTTGCAGACACCATCGGCTGGTATTACGACAACTTCCCTGTAAATTTGGCGAAGTTTGATTAATTACTGCAAAAGCTATTAATGAGATTGGTTTGAAATTTGATTGAGTATTATTAAAAGTTATTCTTTAGACGTCAATTCAGACGTCAATTCTCAACCGTTTTCGATGTAATTTTGCAGGCACCATCGGCTGGTATTATGGCAACTTCCGTGTAAATTTGGCGAAGTTTGATTTATTATTGCAGAAGTAATTAATGGGCTTGGTGTGAAATTTGATTGAGTATTATTAAAAGTTATTCATTTAGACGTCAATTCAGACGTCGATTCTAAACTGTTTTCCATGTAGTTTTGCAGGCACCATCGACTGTTATTACGGCAACATCTCTGTAAATTTGGCAAAGTTTGATTAATTACTGCACAAGTTATTAATGAGATTGGTGTGAAATTTAATTGAGTATTATTAAAAGTTATTCATTTAGACGTCAATTCAGACGTCAATTCTCAACCGTTTTCCATGTAGTTTTGCAGGCAACATTGGCTGTTATTACGGCAACTTCCCTGTAAATTTGGCGAAGTTTGATTAATTACTGCAAAAGTTATTAATGAGATTGGTGTGAAATTTGATTGAGTATTATTAAAAGTTATTAATTTAGACGTCAATTCAGACGTCAATTCTCAATCGTTTTCCATGTAGTTTTGTGGGTAACATCGGCAGGTATTTCGGCAACTTCCCTGTAAATTTAGCGAAGTTTGATTAATGTAAACTTAGCGAAGTTTGATTTATTACTGCAAAAATTATTAAAGAGATTGGTGTGAAATTTGATTGAGTATTATTAAAAGTTATTAATTTAAACGTCAATTCAGACGTCAATTCTCAACCGTTTTCCATGTAGTTTTGTGGGTAACATCGACAGGTATTTCGGCAACTTCCCTGTAAATTTGGCGAAGTTTGATTAATTAATGCAAAAGTTATTAATGAGATTGGTGTGAAATTTGATTGAGTATTATTAAAAGTTTTTAATTTAGACGTCAATTCAGACGTCAATTCTCAACCGTTTTCCATGTAGTTTTGTAGGTATCATCGGCAGGTATTTCGGCAACTTCCCTGTAAATTTAGCGAAGTTTGATTAATGTAAACTTAGCGAAGTTTGATTTATTACTGCAAAAATTATTAAAGAGATTGGTGTGAAATTTGATTGAGTATTATTAAAAGTTATTCATTTAGACGTCAATTCAGACGTCAATTCTCAACCGTTTTCCATGTAGTTTTGCAGACACCATTGGCTGGTATTACTGCAACTTCCCTGTAAATTTAGCGAAGTTTGATTAATTACTGCAAAAGTTATTAATGGGCTTGGTGTGAAATTTGATTGAGTATTATTAAAAGTTATTCATGTAGACGTCAATTCAGACGTCAATTCTAAACTGTTTTCCATGTAGTTTTGCAGGCACCATCGACTGTTATTACGGCAACTTCCCTGTAAATTTGGCAAAGTTTGATTAATTACTGCACAAGTTAATAATGAGATTGGTGTGAAATTTGATTGAGTATTATTAAAAGTTATTCATTTAGACGTCAATTCAGACGTCAATTCTCAACTGTTCTCCATGTAATTTTGCAGACACCATCGGCTGGTATTACGACAACTTCCCTGTAAATTTGGCGAAGTTTGATTAATTACTGCAAAAGCTATTAATGAGATTGGTTTGAAATTTGATTGAGTATTATTAAAAGTTATTCTTTAGACGTCAATTCAGACGTCAATTCTCAACCGTTTTCGATGTAATTTTGCAGGCACCATCGGCTGGTATTATGGCAACTTCGGTGTAAATTTGGCGAAGTTTGATTTATTATTGCAGAAGTAATTAATGGGCTTGGTGTGAAATTTGATTGAGTATTATTAAAAGTTATTCATTTAGACGTCAATTCAGACGTCGATTCTAAACTGTTTTCCATGTAGTTTTGCAGGCACCATCGACTGTTATTACGGCAACATCTCTGTAAATTTGGCAAAGTTTGATTAATTACTGCACAAGTTATTAATGAGATTGGTGTGAAATTTAATTGAGTATTATTAAAAGTTATTCATTTAGACGTCAATTCAGACGTCAATTCTCAACCGTTTTCGGTGTAATTTTGCAGACACCATCGGCTGGTATTACGGCAACTTCCGTGTAAATTTGGCGAAGTTTGATTAATTATTGCAGAAGTTATTAATGAGCTTGGTGTGAAATTTGATTGACTATTATTAAAAGTTATTCATTTAGACGTCAATTCAGACTTCAATTCTAAACCGTTTTTCATGTAGTTTTGCAGGCGACATTGGCTGTTATTACGGCAACATCCCTGTTAATTTGGCGAAGTTTGATTAATTACTGCAGAAGTTATTAATGAGATTGGTGTGAAATTTGATTGAGTATTATTAAAAGTTATTAATTTAGACGTCAATTCAGACGTCAATTCTCAACCGTTTCCCATGTAGTTTTGTAGATAACATCGGCAGGTATTTCGGCAACTTCCCTGTAAATTTAGCGAAGTTTGATTAATGTAAACTTAGCGAAGTTTGATTTATTACTGCAAAAATTATTAAAGAGATTGGTGTGAAATTTGATTGAGTTCTATTAAAAGTTATTCATTGAAACGTCAATTCAGACGTCAATTCTCAACCGTTTTCCATGTAGTTTTGCAGACACCATCGGCTGGTATTACGGCAACTTCCCTGTAAATTTGGTGAAGTTTGATTAATTACTGCAAAAGTTATTAATGGGCTTGGTGTGAAATTTGATTGAGTATTATTAAAAGTTATTCATTTAGACGTCAATTCAGACGTCAATTCTCAACCGTTTTCCATGTAGTTTTGCAGTCAACATTGGCTGTTATTACGGCAACTTCCCTGTAAATTTGGCGAAGTTTAATTTATTACTGCAAAAGTTATTAATGAGATTGGTGTGAAATTTGGTTGAATATTATTAAAAGTTATTCATTTAGACGTCAATTCAGACGTCAATTCTCAACCGTTTTCTATGTAGTTTTGCGGACACCATCGGCTGGTATCACGGCAACTTCCCTGTAAATTTGGCGAAGTTTGATTAATTACTGCAAAAGTTATTAATGGGCTTGGTGTGAAATTTAATTGAGTATTATTAAAAGTTATTCATTTGGACGTCAATTCAGACGTCAATTCTCAACTGTTTTCCATGTAATTTTGCAGGCACCATCGGCTGGTATTACGGCAACTGCCCTGTAAATTTGGCGAAGTTTGATTAATTACTGCAAAAGTTATTATTGAGATTTGTGTGAAATTTGATTGAGTATTATTAAAAGTTATTTATTTAGACGTCAATTCAGACGTCAATTCTCAACCGTTTTCCATGTAGTTTTTTAGGTATCATCGGCAGGTATTTCGGCAACTTCCCTGTAAATTTAGCGAAGTTTGATTAATGTAAACTTAGCGAAGTTTGATTTATTACTGCAAAAATTATTAAAGAGATTAGTGTGAAATTTGATTGAGTATTATTACAAGTTATTCATTTAGACGTCAATTCAGACGTCAATTCTCAACCGTTTCCCATGTAGTTTTGCAGGCAACATTGGCTGTTATTACGGCAACTTCCCTGTAAATTTGGCGAAGTTTGATTAATTACTGCAAAAGTTATTAATGAGATTGGTGTGAAATTTGATTGAGTATTATTAAAAGTTATTCATTTAGACGTCAATTCAGACGTCAATTTTCAAACGTTTTCCATGTAGTTTTGCAGACACCATCGGCTGGTATTACGGCAACTGCCCTGTAAATTTGGCGAAGTTTGATTAATTACTGCAAAAGTTATTATTGAGATTTGTGTGAAATTTGATTGAGTATTATTAAAAGTTATTTATTTAGACGTCAATTCAGACGTCAATTCTCAACCGTTTTCCATGTAGTTTTGCAGGCAACATTGGCTGTTATTACGGCAACTTCCCTGTAAATTTGGCGAAGTTTGATTAATTACTGCAAAAGTTATTAATGAGATTGGTGTGAAATTTGATTGAGTATTATTAAAAGTTATTAATTTAGACGTCAATTCAGACGTCAATTCTCAACCGTTTTCCATGTAGTTTTGTGGGTAACATCGGCAGGTATTTCGGCAACTTCCCTGTAAATTTAGCGAAGTTTGATTAATGTAAACTTTGCGAAGTTTGATTTATTACTGCAAAAGTTATTAATGAGATTGGTGTGAAATTTGATTGAGTATTATTAAAAGTTATTAATTTAGACGTCAATTCAGACGTCAATTCTCAACCGTTTTCCATGTAGTTTTGGAGGTATCATCGGCAGGTATTACGGCAACTTCCCTGTAAATTTGGCGAAGTTTTATTAATTACTGCAAAAGTTATTAATGGGCTTGGTGTGAAATTTGATTTAGTATTATTAAAAGTTATTCATGTAGACGTCAATTCAGACGTCAATTCTAAACTGTTTTCCATGTAGTTTTGCAGGCACCATCGACTGTTATTACGGCAACTTCCCTGTAAATTTGGCAAAGTTAGATTAATTACTGCACAAGTTATTAATGAGATTGGTGTGAAATTTGATTGAGTATTATTAAAAGTTATTCATTTAGACGTCAATTCAGACGTCAATTCTCAACTGTTCTCCATGTAATTTTGCAGACACCATCGGCTGGTATTACGGCAACTTCCCTGTAAATTTGGCGAAGTTTGATTAATTACTGCAAAAGCTATTAATGAGATTGGTTTGAAATTTGATTGAGTATTATTAAAAGTTATTCTTTAGACGTCAATTCAGACGTCAATTCTCAACCGTTTTTGATGTAATGTTGCAGGCACCATCGGCTGGTATTATGGCAACTTCCGTGTAAATTTGGCGAAGTTTGATTAATTATTGCAGAAGTAATTAATGGGCTTGGTGTGAAATTTGATTGAGTATTATTAAAAGTTATTCATTTAGACGTCAATTCAGACGTCGATTCTAAACTGTTTTCCATGTAGTTTTGCAGGCACCATCGACTGTTATTACGGCAACATCTCTGTAAATTTGGCAAAGTTTGATTAATTACTGCACAAGTTATTAATGAGATTGGTGTGAAATTTAATTGAGTATTATTAAAAGTTATTTATTTAGACGTCAATTCAGACGTCAATTCTCAACTGTTCTCCATGTAATTTTGCAGACACCATCGGCTGGTATTACGGCAGCTTCCGTGTAAATTTGGCGAAGTTTGATTAATTACTGCAGAAGTTATTAATGAGATTGGTGTGAAATTTGATTGAGTATTATTAAAAGTTATTAATTTAGACGTCAATTCAGACGTCAATTCTCAACCGTTTCCCATGTAGTTTTGTAGATAACATCGGCAGGTATTTCGGCAACTTCCCTGTAAATTTAGCGAAGTTTGATTAATGTAAACTTAGCGAAGTTTGATTTATTACTGCAAAAATTATTAAAGAGATTGGTGTGACATTTGATTGAGTATTATAAAAAGTTATTCATTTAGACGTCAATTCAGACGTCAATTCTCAAATGTTTTCCATGTAATTTTGCAGGCATCATCGGCTGGTATTACGGCAACTGCTCTGTAAATTTGGCGAAGTTTGATTAATTACTGCAAAAGTTATTATTGAGATTTGTGTGAAATTTGATTGAGTATTATTAAAAGTTATTCATTTAGACGTCAATTCAGACGTCAATTCTCAACCGTTTTCCATGTAGTTTTGCAGGCAACATTGGCTGTTATTACGGCCACTTCCCTGTAAATTTGGCGAAGTTTAATTTATTACTGCAAAAGTTATTAATGAGATTGGTGTGAAATTTGATTGAATATTATTAAAAGTTATTCATTTAGACGTCAATTCAGACGTCAATTCTCAACCGTTTGCTATGTAGTTTTGCGGACACCATCGGCTGGTATCACGGCAACTTCCCTGTAAATTTGGCGAAGTTTGATTAATTACTGCAAAAGTTGTTAATGGGCTTGGTGTGAAATTTAATTGAGTATTATTAAAAGTTATTCATTTAGACGTCAATTCAGACGTCAATTCTCAACTGTTTTCCATGAAATTTTTCCGGCACCATCGGCTGGTATTACGGCAACTGCCCTGTAAATTTGGCGAAGTTTGATTAATTACTGCAAAAGTTATTATTGAGATTTGTGTGAAATTTGATTGAGTATTATTAAAAGTTATTTATTTAGACGTCAATTCAGACGTCAATTCTCAACCGTTTTCCATGTAGTTTTTTAGGTATCATGGGCAGGTATTTCGGCAACTTCCCTGTAAATTTAGCGAAGTTTGATTAATGTAAACTTAGCGAAGTTTGATTTATTACTGCAAAAATTATTAAAGAGATTGGTGTGAAATTTGATTGAGTATTATTAAAAGTTATTCATTTAGACGTCAATTCAGACGTCAATTCTCAACCGTTTCCCATGTAGTTTTGCAGGCAACATTGGCTGTTATTACGGCAACTTCCCTGTAAATTTGGCGAAGTTTGATTAATTACTGCAAAAGTTATTAATGAGATTGGTGTGAAATTTGATTGAGTATTATTAAAAGTTATTCATATAGACGTCAATTTAGACGTTAATTCTCAACCGTTTTCCATGTAGTTTTGCAGACACCATCGGCTGGTATTACGGCAACTTCCCTGTAAATTTGGCGAAGTTTGATTAATTACTGCAAAAGTTATTAATGAGATTGGTGTGAAATTTGATTGAGTATTATTAAAAGTTATTAATTTAGACGTCAATTCAGACGTCAATTCTCAACCGTTTTCCATGTAGTTTTGTAGGTATCATCGGCAGGTATTTCGGCAACTTCCCTGTAAATTTAGCGAAGTTTGATTAATGTAAACTTAGCGAAGTTTGATTTATTACTGCAAAAATTATTAAAGAGATTGGTGTGAAATTTGATTGAGTATTATTAAAAGCTATTCATTTAGACGTCAATTCAGACGTCAATTCTCAACCGTTTCCCATGTAGTTTTGCAGACACCATCGGCTGGTATTATGGCAACTTCCCTGTAAATTTGGCGAAGTTTGATTAATTACTGCAAAAGTTATTAATGGGCTTGGTGTGAAATTTGATTGAGTATTATTAGAAGTTATTCATGTAGACGTCAATACAGACGTCAATTCTAAACTGTTTTCCATGTAGTTTTTGCAGGCACCATCGACTGTTATTACGGCAACTTCCTTGTAAATTTGGCAAAGTTTGATTAATTACTGCACAAGTTATTAATGAGATTGGTGTGAAATTTGATTGAGTATTATTAAAAGTTATTCATTTAGACGTCACTTCAGACGTCAATTCTCAACTGTTCTCCATGTAATTGTGCATACACCATCGGCTGGTATTACGGCAACTTTCCTGTAAATTTGGCGAAGTTTGATTAATTACTGCAAAAGCTATTAATGAGATTTGTGTGAAATTTGATTGAGTATTATTAAAAGTTATTTATTTAGACGTCAATTCAGACGTCAATTCTCAACCGTTTTCCATGTAGTTTTTTAGGTATCATCGGCAGGTATTTCGGCAACTTCCCTGTAAATTTAGCGAAGTTTGATTAATGTAAACTTAGCGAAGTTTGATTTATTACTGCAAAAATTATTAAAGAGATTGGTGTGAAATTTGATTGAGTATTATTAAAAGTTATTCATTTAGACGTCAATTCAGACGTCAATTCTCAACCGTTTCCCATGTAGTTTTGCAGGCAACATTGGCTGTTATTACGGCAACTTCCCTGTAAATTTGGCGAAGTTTGATTAATTACTGCAAAAGTTATTAATGAGATTGGTGTGAAATTTGATTGAGTATTATTAAAAGTTATTCATATAGACGTCAATTCAGACGTTAATTCTCAACCGTTTTCCATGTAGTTTTGCAGACACCATCGGCTGGTATTACGGCAACTTCCCTGTAAATTTGGCGAAGTTTGATTAATTACTGCAAAAGTTATTAATGGGCTTGGTGTGAAATTTGATTGAATATTATTAAAAGTTATTAATTTAGACGTCAATTCAGACGTCAATTCTCAACCGTTTCCCATGTAGTTTTGCAGGCAACATTGGCTGTTATTACGGCAACTTCCCTGTAAATTTGGCGAAGTTTGCTTAATTACTGCAAAAGTTATTAATGAGATTGGTGTGAAATTTGATTGAGTATTATTAAAAGTTATTAATTTAGACGTCAATTCAGACGTCAATTCTCAACCGTTTTCCATGTAGTTTTGTAGGTATCATCGGCAGGTATTTCGGCAACTTCCCTGTAAATTTAGCGAAGTTTGATTAATGTAAACTTAGCGAAGTTTGATTTATTACTGCAAAAATTATTAAAGAGATTGGTGTGAAATTTGATTGAGTATTATTAAAAGCTATTCATTTAGACGTCAATTCAGACGTCAATTCTCAACCGTTTCCCATGTAGTTTTGCAGACACCATCGGCTGGTATTATGGCAACTTCCCTGTAAATTTGGCGAAGTTTGATTAATTACTGCAAAAGTTATTAATGGGCTTGGTGTGAAATTTGATTGAGTATTATTAAAAGTTATTCATGTAGACGTCAATACAGACGTCAATTCTAAACTGTTTTCCATGTAGTTTTGCAGGCACCATCGACTGTTATTACGGCAACTTCCTTGTAAATTTGGCAAAGTTTGATTAATTACTGCACAAGTTATTAATGAGATTGGTGTGAAATTTGATTGAGTATTATTAAAAGTTATTCATTTAGACGTCACTTCAGACGTCAATTCTCAACTGTTCTCCATGTAATTTTGCATACACCATCGGCTGGTATTACGGCAACTTTCCTGTAAATTTGGCGAAGTTTGATTAATTACTGCAAAAGCTATTAATGAGATTGGTTTGAAATTTGATTGAGTATTATTAAAAGCTATTCATTTAGACGTCAATTCAGACGTCAATTCTCAACCGTTTCCCATGTAGTTTTGCAGACACCATCGGCTGGTATTATGGCAACTTCCCTGTAAATTTGGCGAAGTTTGATTAATTACTGCAAAAGTTATTAATGGGCTTGGTGTGAAATTTGATTGAGTATTATTAAAAGTTATTCATGTAGACGTCAATACAGACGTCAATTCTAAACTGTTTTCCATGTAGTTTTGCAGGCACCATCGACTGTTATTACGGCAACTTCCTTGTAAATTTGGCAAAGTTTGATTAATTACTGCACAAGTTATTAATGAGATTGGTGTGAAATTTGATTGAGTATTATTAAAAGTTATTCATTTAGACGTCACTTCAGACGTCAATTCTCAACTGTTCTCCATGTAATTTTGCATACACCATCGGCTGGTATTACGGCAACTTTCCTGTAAATTTGGCGAAGTTTGATTAATTACTGCAAAAGCTATTAATGAGATTGGTTTGAAATTTGATTGAGTATTATTAAAAGTTATTCATTTAGACGTCAATTCAGACGTCAATTCTCAACCGTTTTCGATGTAGTTTTGCAGGCACCATCGGCTGGTATTACGGCAACTTCCGTGTAAATTTGGCGAAGTTTGATTAATTATTGCAGAAGTTATTAATGGGCTTGGTGTGAAATTTGATTGAGTATTATTAAAAGTTATTCATTTAGACGTCAATTCAGACGTCAATTCTAAACTGTTTTTCATGTAGTTTTGCAGGCACCATCGACTGTTATTACGGCAACTTCTCTGTAAATTTGTCAAAGTTTGATTCATTACTGCACAAGTTATTAATGAGATTTGTGTGAAATTTAATTGAGTATTATTAAAAGTTATTCATTTAGACGTCAATTCAGACGTCAATTCTCAACTGTTCTCCATGTAATTTTGCAGACACCATCGGCTGGTATTACGGCAACTTCCGTGTAAATTTGGCGAAGTTTGATTAATTATTGCAGAAGTTATTAATGAGCTTGGTGTGAAATTTGATTGAGTATTATTAAAAGTTATTCATTTAAACGTCAATTCAGACGTCAATTCTCAACCGTTTTTCATGTAGTTTTGCAGGCGACATTGGCTGTTATTACGGCAACATCCCTGTAAATTTGGCAAAGTTTGATTAATTACTGCAGAAGTTATTAATGAGATTGATGTGAAATTTGATTGAGTATTATTAAAAGTTATTAATTTAGACGTCAATTCAGACGTCAATTCTCAACCGTTTCCCATGTAGTTTTGTAGATAACATCGGCAGGTATTTCGGCAACTTCCCTGTAAATTTAGCGAAGTTTGATTAATGTAAACTTAGCGAAGTTTGATTTATTACTGCAAAAATTATTAAAGAGATTGGTGTGAAATTTGATTGAGTATTATTAAAAGTGATTCATTTAGACGTCAATTCAGACGTCAATTCTCAACCGTTTCCCATGTAGTTTTGCAGGCAACATTGGCAGTTATTACGGCAACTTCCCTGTAAATTTGGCGAAGTTTGATTAATTACTGCAAAAGTTATTAATGAGATTGGTGTGAAATTTGATTGAGTATTATTAAAAGTTATTCATATAGACGTCAATTCAGACGTCAATTCTCAACCGTTTTCCATGTAGTTTTGCAGACACCATCGGCTGGTATTACGGCAACTTCCCTGTAAATTTGGCGAAGTTTGATTAATTACTGCAAAAGTTATTAATGGGCTTGGTGTGAAATTTGATTGAATATTATTAAAAGTTATTCATTTAGACGTCAATTCAGACGTCAATTCTCAACCGTTTCCCATGTAGTTTTGCAGGCAACATTGGCTGTTATTACGGCAACTTCCCTGTAAATTTGGCGAAGTTTGCTTAATTACTGCAAAAGTTATTAATGAGATTGGTGTGAAATTTGATTGAGTATTATTAAAAGTTATTCATTTAAACGTCAATTCAGACGTCAATTCTCAACCGTTTTTCATGTAGTTTTGCAGGCGGCATTGGCTGTTATTACGGCAACATCCCTGTAAATTTGGCGAAGTTTGATTAATTACTGCAGAAGTTATTAATGAGATTGATGTGAAATTTGATTGAGTATTATTAAAAGTTATTAATTTAGACGTCAATTCAGACGTCAATTCTCAACCGTTTCCCATGTAGTTTTGTAGATAACATCGGCAGGTATTTCGGCAACTTCCCTGTAAATTTAGCGAAGTTTGATTAATGTAAACTTAGCGAAGTTTGATTTATTACTGCAAAAATTATTAAAGAGATTGGTGTGAAATTTGATTGAGTATTATTAAAAGTGATTCATTTAGACGTCAATTCAGACGTCAATTCTCAACCGTTTCCCATGTAGTTTTGCAGGCAACATTGGCAGTTATTACGGCAACTTCCCTGTAAATTTGGCGAAGTTTGATTAATTACTGCAAAAGTTATTAATGAGATTGGTGTGAAATTTGATTGAGTATTATTAAAAGTTATTCATATAGACGTCAATTCAGACGTCAATTCTCAACCGTTTTCCATGTAGTTTTGCAGACACCATCGGCTGGTATTACGGCAACTTCCCTGTAAATTTGGCGAAGTTTGATTAATTACTGCAAAAGTTATTAATGGGCTTGGTGTGAAATTTGATTGAATATTATTAAAAGTTATTCATTTAGACGTCAATTCAGACGTCAATTCTCAACCGTTTCCCATGTAGTTTTGCAGGCAACATTGGCTGTTATTACGGCAACTTCCCTGTAAATTTGGCGAAGTTTGCTTAATTACTGCAAAAGTTATTAATGAGATTGGTGTGAAATTTGATTGAGTATTATTAAAAGTTATTAATTTAGACGTCAATTCAGACGTCAATTCTCAACCGTTTTCCATGTAGTTTTGTAGGTATCATCGGCAGGTATTTCGGCAACTTCCCTGTAAATTTAGCGAAGTTTGATTAATGTAAACTTAGCGAAGTTTGATTTATTACTGCAAAAATTATTAAAGAGATTGGTGTGAAATTTGATTGAGTATTATTAAAAGTTATTCATTTAGACGTCAATTCAGACGTCAATTCTCAACCGTTTCCCATGTAGTTTTGCAGGCAACATTGGCTGTTATTAAGGCAACTGCCCTGTAAATTTGGCGAAGTTTGATTAATTACTGCAAAAGTTATTAATGAGATTTGTGCGAAATTTGACTGAGTATTATTAAAAGTTATTCATTTAGACGTCAATTCAGACGTCAATTCTCAACCGTTTTCCATGTAGTTTTGCAGACACCATCGGCTGGTATTACGGCAACTTCCCTGTAAATTTGGCGAAGTTTGATTAATTACTGCAAAAGTTATTAATGGGCTTGGTGTGAAATTTGATTGAGTATTATTAAAAGTTATTCATGTAGACGTAAAATCAGACGTCAATTCTAAACTGTTTTCCATGTAGTTTTGCAGGCACCATCGACTGTTATTACGGCAACTTCCTTGTAAATTTGGCAAAGTTTGATTAATTATTGCACAAGTTATTAATGAGATTGGTGTGAAATTTGATTGAGTATTATTAAAAGTTATTCATTTAGACGTCACTTCAGACGTCAATTCTCAACTGTTCTCCATGTAATTTTGCAGACACCATCGGCTGGTATTACGGCAACTTTCCTGTAAATTTGGCGAAGTTTGAATAATTACTGCAAAAGCTATTAATGAGATTGGTTTGAAATTTGATTGAGTATTATTAAAAGTTATTCATTTAGACGTCAATTCAGACGTCAATTCTCAACCGTTTTCGATGTAGTTTTGCAGGCACCATCGGCTGGTATTACGGCAACTTCCGTGTAAATTTGGCGAAGTTTGATTAATTATTGCAGAAGTTATTAATGGGCCTGGTGTGAAATTTGATTGAGTATTATTAAAAGTTATTCATTTAGACGTCAATTCAGACGTCAATTCTAAACTGTTTTCCATGTAGTTTTGCAGGCACCATCGACTGTTATTACGGCAACTTCTCTGTAAATTTGTCAAAGTTTGATTAATTACTGCACAAGTTATTAATGAGATTTGTGTGAAATTTAATTGAGTATTATTAAAAGTTATTCATTTAGACGTCAATTCAGACGTCAATTCTCAACTGTTCTCCATGTAATTTTGTAGACACCATCGGCTGGTATTACGGCAACTTCCGTGTAAATTTGGCGAAGTTTGATTAATTATTGCAGAAGTTATTAATGAGCTTGGTGTGAAATTTGATTGAGTATTAATAAAAGTTATTCATTTAGACGTCAATTCAGACGTCAATTCTCAACCGTTTTTCATGTAGTTTTGCAGGCGACATTGGCTGATATTACGGCAACATCCCTGTAAATTTGGCGAAGTTTGATTAATTACTGCAGAAGTTATTAATGAGATTGATGTGAAATTTGATTGAGTATTATTAAAAGTTATTAATTTAGACGTCAATTCAGACGTCAATTCTCAACCGTTTCCCATGTAGTTTTGTAGATAACATCGGCAGGTATTTCGGCAACTTCCCTGTAAATTTAGCGAAGTTTGATTAATGTAAACTTAGCGAAGTTTGATTTATTACTGCAAAAATTATTAAAGAGATTGGTGTGAAATTTGATTGAGTATTATTAAAAGTTATTCATTTAGACGTCAATTCAGACGTCAATTCTCAATTGTTTTCTATGTAATTTTGCAGGCACCATCGGCTGGTATTACGGCAACTTCCCTGTAAATTTGACGTAGTTTGATTAATTACTGCAAAAGTTATTAATGAGATTGGTGTGAAATTTGATTGAGTATTATTAAAAGTTATTAATTTAGACGTCAATTCAGACGTCAATTCTCAACCGTTTTCCATGTAGTTTTGTAGTTATCATCGGCAGGTATTTCGGCAAATTCCCTGTAAATTTAGCAAAGTTTGATAAATGTAAACTTAGCGAAGTTTGATTTATTACTGCAAAAATTATTAAAGAGATTGGTGTGAAATTTGATTGAGTATTATTAAAAGTTATTCATTTAGACGTCAATTCAGACGTCAATTCTCAACCATTTCCCATGTAGTTTTGCATGCAATATTGGCTGTTATTACGGCAACTTCCCTGTAAATTTGGCGAAGTTTGATTAATTAATGCAAAAGTTATTAATGAGATTGGTGTGAAATTTGATTGAGTATTATTAAATGTTATTAATTTAGACGTCAATTCAGACGTCAATTCTCAACCGTTTTCCATGTAGTTTTGTAGGTAACATCGGCAGGAATTTCGGCAACTTCCCTGTAAATTTAGCGAAGTTTGATTAATGTAAACTTAGCGAAGTTTGATTTATTACTGCAAAAATTATTATAGAGATTGGTGTGAAATTTGATTGAGTATTATTAAAAGTTATTCATTTAGACGTCAATTCAGACGTCAATTCTCAACCGTTTTCCATGTAGTTTTGCAGACACCATCGGCTGGTATTACGGCAACTTCCCTGTAAATTTGGCGAAGTTTGATTAGTTACTGCAAAAGTTATTAATGGGCTTGGTGTGAAATTTGATTGAGTATTATTAAAAGTTATTCATTTAGACGTCAATTCAGACGTCAATTCTCAACCGTTTTCCATGTAGTTTTGCAGGCAACATTGGCTGTTATTACGGCAACTTCCCTGTAAATTTGGCGAAGTTTAATTTATTACTGCAAAAGTTATTAATGAGATTGGTTTGAAATTTGATTGAGTATTATTAAAAGTTATTCATTTAGACGTCAATTCAGACATCAATTCTCAACCGTTTTCGATGTAGTTTTGCAGGCACCATCGGCTGGTATTACGGCAACTTCCGTGTAAATTTGGCGAAGTTTGATTAATTATTGCAGAAGTTATTAATGGGCCTGGTGTGAAATTTGATTGAGTATTATTAAAAGTTATTCATTTAGACGTCAATTCAGACGTCAATTCTAAACTGTTTTCCATGTAGTTTTGCAGGCACCATCGACTGTTATTACGGCAACTTCTCTGTAAATTTGTCAAAGTTTGATTAATTACTGCACAAGTTATTAATGAGATTTGTGTGAAATTTAATTGAGTATTATTAAAAGTTATTCATTTAGACGTCAATTCAGACGTCAATTCTCAACTGTTCTCCATGTAATTTCGTAGACACCATCGGCTGGTATTACGGCAACATTCCTGTAAATTTGGCGAAGTTTGATTAATTACTGCAGAAGTTATTAATGAGATTGATGTGAAATTTGATTGAGTATTATTAAAAGTTATTAATTTAGACGTCAATTCAGACGTCAATTCTCAACCGTTTCCCATGTAGTTTTGTAGATAACATCGGCAGGTATTTCGGCAACTTCCCTGTAAATTTAGCGAAGTTTGATTAATGTAAACTTAGCGAAGTTTGATTTATTACTGCAAAAATTATTAAAGAGATTGGTGTGAAATTTGATTGAGTATTATTAAAAGTTATTCATTTAGACGTCAATTCAGACGTCAATTCTCAACTGTTTTCTATGTAATTTTGCAGGCACCATCGGCTGGTATTACGGCAACTTCCCTGTAAATTTGGCGTAGTTTGATTAATTACTGCAAAAGTTATTAATGAGATTGGTGTGAAATTTGATTGAGTATTATTAAAAGTTATTAATTTAGACGTCAATTCAGACGTCAATTCTCAACCGTTTTCCATGTAGTTTTGTAGTTATCATCGGCAGGTATTTCGGCAAATTCCCTGTAAATTTAGCAAAGTTTGATAAATGTAAACTTAGCGAAGTTTGATTTATTACTGCAAAAATTATTAAAGAGATTGGTGTGAAATTTGATTGAGTATTATTAAAAGTTATTCATTTAGACGTCAATTCAGACGTCAATTCTCAACCATTTCCCATGTAGTTTTGCAGGCAACATTGGCTGTTATTACGGCAACTTCCCTGTAAATTTGGCGAAGTTTGATTAATTAATGCAAAAGTTATTAATGAGATTGGTGTGAAATTTGATTGAGTATTATTAAATGTTATTAATTTAGACGTCAATTCAGACGTCAATTCTCAACCGTTTTCCATGTAGTTTTGTAGGTAACATCGGCAGGAATTTCGGCAACTTCCCTGTAAATTTAGCGAAGTTTGATTAATGTAAACTTAGCGAAGTTTGATTTATTACTGCAAAAATTATTAAAGAGATTGGTGTGAAATTTGATTGAGTATTATTAAAAGTTATTCATTTAGACGTCAATTCAGACGTCAATTCTCAACCGTTTTCCATGTAGTTTTGCAGACACCATCGGCTGGTATTACGGCAACTTCCCTGTAAATTTGGCGAAGTTTGATTAGTTACTGCAAAAGTTATTAATGGGCTTGGTGTGAAATTTGATTGAGTATTATTAAAAGTTATTCATTTTGACGTCAATTCAGACGTCAATTCTCAACCGTTTTCCATGTAGTTTTGCAGGCAACATTGGCTGTTATTACGGCAACTTTCCTGTAAATTTGGCGAAGTTTAATTTATTACTGCAAAAGTTATTAATGAGATTGGTGTGAAATTTGATTGAATATTCTTAAAAGTTATTCATTTAGACGTCAATTCAGACGGCAATTCTCAACCGTTTTCTATGTAGTTTTGCGGACACCATCGGCTGGTATCACGGCAACTTCCCTGTAAATTTGGCGAAATTTGATTAATTACTGCAAAAGTTATTAATGGGCTTGGTGTGAAATTTGATTGAGTATTATTAAAAGTTATTTATTTAGACGTCAATTCAGACGTCAATTCTCAACCGTTTCCCATGTAGTTTTGCAAGCTACATTGGCTGTTATTACGGCAACTTCCCTGTAAATTTGGCGAAGTTTGATTAATTACTGCAAAAGTTATTAATGAGATTGGTGTGAAATTTGATTGAGTATTATTAAAAGTTATTAATTTAGACGTCAATTCAGACGTCAATTCTCAACCGTTTTCCATGTAGTTTTGTAGGTAACATCGGCAGGTATTTCGGCAACTTCCCTGTAAATTTAGCGAAGTTTGATTAATGTAAACTTAGCGAAGTTTGATTTATTACTGCAAAAATTATTAAAGAGATTGGTGTGAAATTTGATTGAGTATTATTAAAAGTTATTCATTTAGACGTCAATTCAGACGTCAATTCTCAACTGTTTTCTATGTAATTTTGCAGGCACCATCGGCTGGTATTACGGCAACTTCCCTGTAAATTTGGCGTAGTTTGATTAATTACTGCAAAAGTTATTAATGAGATTGGTGTGAAATTTGATTGAGTATTATTAAAAGTTATTAATTTAGACGTCAATTCAGACGTCAATTCTCAACCGTTTTCCATGTAGTTTTGTAGTTATCATCGGCAGGTATTTCGGCAAATTCCCTGTAAATTTAGCAAAGTTTGATAAATGTAAACTTAGCGAAGTTTGATTTATTACTGCAAAAATTATTAAAGAGATTGGTGTGAAATTTGATTGAGTATTATTAAAAGTTATTCATTTAGACGTCAATTCAGACGTCAATTCTCAACCGTTTTCCATGTAGTTTTGCAGACACCATCGGCTGGTATTACGGCAACTTCCCTGTAAATTTGGCGAAGTTCGATTAGTTACTGCAAAAGTTATTAATGGGCTTGGTGTGAAATTTGATTGAGTATTATTAAAAGTTATTCATTTTGACGTCAATTCAGACGTCAATTCTCAACCGTTTTCCATGTAGTTTTGCAGGCAACATTGGCTGTTATTACGGCAACTTTCCTGTAAATTTGGCGAAGTTTAATTTATTACTGCAAAAGTTATTAATGAGATTGGTGTGAAATTTGATTGAATATTCTTAAAAGTTATTCATTTAGACGTCAATTCAGACGGCAATTCTCAACCGTTTTCTATGTAGTTTTGCGGACACCATCGGCTGGTATCACGGCAACTTCCCTGTAAATTTGGCGAAATTTGATTAATTACTGCAAAAGTTATTAATGGGCTTGGTGTGAAATTTGATTGAGTATTATTAAAAGTTATTTATTTAGACGTCAATTCAGACGTCAATTCTCAACCGTTTCCCATGTAGTTTTGCAAGCTACATTGGCTGTTATTACGGCAACTTCCCTGTAAATTTGGCGAAGTTTGATTAATTACTGCAAAAGTTATTAATGAGATTGGTGTGAAATTTGATTGAGTATTATTAAATGTTATTAATTTAGACGTCAATTCAGACGTCAATTCTCAACCGTTTTCCATGTAGTTTTGTAGGTAACATCGGCAGGAATTTCGGCAACTTCCCTGTAAATTTAGCGAAGTTTGATTAATGTAAACTTAGCGAAGTTTGATTTATTACTGCAAAAATTATTAAAGAGATTGGTGTGAAATTTGATTGAGTATTATTAAAAGTTATTCATTTAGACGTCAATTCAGACGTCAATTCTCAACCGTTTTCCATGTAGTTTTGCAGACACCATCGGCTGGTATTACGGCAACTTCCCTGTAAATTTGGCGAAGTTCGATTAGTTACTGCAAAAGTTATTAATGGGCTTGGTGTGAAATTTGATTGAGTATTATTAAAAGTTATTCATTTTGACGTCAATTCAGACGTCAATTCTCAACCGTTTTCCATGTAGTTTTGCAGGCAACATTGGCTGTTATTACGGCAACTTTCCTGTAAATTTGGCGAAGTTTAATTTATTACTGCAAAAGTTATTAATGAGATTGGTGTGAAATTTGATTGAATATTCTTAAAAGTTATTCATTTAGACGTCAATTCAGACGGCAATTCTCAACCGTTTTCTATGTAGTTTTGCGGACACCATCGGCTGGTATCACGGCAACTTCCCTGTAAATTTGGCGAAATTTGATTAATTACTGCAAAAGTTATTAATGGGCTTGGTGTGAAATTTGATTGAGTATTATTAAAAGTTATTTATTTAGACGTCAATTCAGACGTCAATTCTCAACCGTTTCCCATGTAGTTTTGCAAGCTACATTGGCTGTTATTACGGCAACTCCCCTGTAAATTTGGCGAAGTTTGATTAATTACTGCAAAAGTTATTAATGAGATTGGTGTGAAATTTGATTGAGTATTATTAAAAGTTATTAATTTAGACGTCAATTCAGACGTCAATTCTCAACCGTTTTCCATGTAGTTTTGTAGGTAACATCGGCAGGTATTTCGGCAACTTCCCTGTAAATTTAGCGAAGTTTGATTAATGTAAACTTAGCGAAGTTTGATTTATTACTGCAAAAATTATTAAAGAGATTGGTGTGAAATTTGATTGAGTATTATTAAAAGTTATTCATTTAGACGTCAATTCAGACGTCAATTCTCAACTGTTTTCTATGTAATTTTGCAGGCACCATCGGCTGGTATTACGGCAACTTCCCTGTAAATTTGGCGTAGTTTGATTAATTACTGCAAAAGTTATTAATGAGATTGGTGTGAAATTTGATTGAGTATTATTAAAAGTTATTAATTTAGACGTCAATTCAGACGTCAATTCTCAACCGTTTTCCATGTAGTTTTGCAGGCAACATTGGCTGTTATTACGGCAACTTCCCTGTAAATTTGGCGAAGTTTGATTAATTACTGCAAAAGTTATTAATGAGATTGGTGTGAAATTTGATTGAGTATTATTAAATGTTATTAATTTAGACGTCAATTCAGACGTCAATTCTCAACCGTTTTCCATGTAGTTTTGTAGGTAACATCGGCAGGAATTTCGGCAACTTCCCTGTAAATTTAGCGAAGTTTGATTAATTTAAACTTAGCGAAGTTTGATTTATTACTGCAAAAATTATTAAAGAGATTGGTGTGAAATTTGATTGAGTATTATTAAAAGTTATTCATTGAGACGTCAATTCAGACGTCAATTCTCAACCATTTCCCATGAAGTTTTGCAGGCAACATTGGCTGTTATTACGGCAACTTCCCTGTAAATTTGGCGAAGTTTGATTAATTACTGCAAAAGTTATTAATGAGATTGCTGTGAAATTTGATTGAGTATTATTAAATGTTATTAATTTAGACGTCAATTCAGACGTCAATTCTCAACTGTTTTCCATGTAGTTTTGTAGGTAACATCGGCAGGAATTTCGGCAACTTCCCTGTAAATTTAGCGAAGTTTGATTAATGTAAACTTAGCGAAGTTTGATTTATTACTGCAAAAATTATTAAAGAGATTGGTGTGAAATTTGATTGAGTATTATTAAAAGTTATTCATTTAGACGTCAATTCAGACGTCAATTCTCAACCGTTTTCCATGTAGTTTTGCAGACACCATCGGCTGGTATTACGGCAACTTCCCTGTAAATTTGGCGAAGTTTGATTAATTACTGCAAAAGTTATTAATGGGCTTGGTGTGAAATTTGATTGAGTATTATTAAAAGTTATTCATTTAGACGTCAATTCAGACGTCAATTCTCAACCGTTTTCCATGTAGTTTTGCAGGCAACATTGGCTGTTATTACGGCAACTTCCCTGTAAATTTGGCGAAGTTTAATTTATTACTGCAAAAGTTATTAAAGAGATTGGTGTGAAATTTGATTGAGTATTATTAAAAGTTATTCATTTAGACGTCAATTCAGACGTCAATTCTCAACCGTTTTCCATGTAGTTTTGCAGACACCATCGGCTGGTATTACGGCAACTTCCCTGTAAATTTGGCGAAGTTTGATTAATTACTGCAAAAGTTATTAATGCGATTGGTGTGAAATTTGATTGAATATTATTAAAATTTATTCATTTAGACGTCAATTCAGACGGCAATTCTCAACCGTTTTCTATGTAGTTTTGCGGACACCATCGGCTGGTATCACGGCAACTTCCCTGTAAATTTGGCGAAGTTTGATTAATTACTGCAAAAGTTATTAATGGGCTTGGTGTGAAATTTGATTGAGTATTATTAAAAGTTATTTATTTAGACGTCAATTCAGACGTCAATTCTCAACCGTTTCCCATGTAGTTTTGCAGGCTACATTGGCTGTTATTACGGCAACTTCCCTGTAAATTTGGCGAAGTTTGGTTAATTACTGCAAAAGTTATTAATGAGATTGGTGTGAAATTTGATTGAGTATTATTAAAAGTTATTAATTTAGACGTCAATTCAGACGTCAATTCTCAACCGTTTTCCATGTAGTTTTGTAGGTAACATCGGCAGGTATTTCGGCAACTTCCCTGTAAATTTAGCGAAGTTTGATTAATGTAAACTTAGCGAAGTTTGATTTATTACTGCAAAAATTATTAAATAGATTGGTGTGAAATTTGATTGAGTATTATTAAAAGTTATTCATTTAGACGTCAATTCAGACGTCAATTCTCAACCGTTTTCTATGTAATTTTGCGGACACCATCGGCTGGTATTACAGCAACTTCCCTGTAAATTTGGCGAAGTTTGATTAATTACTGCAAAAGTTATTAATGGGCTTGGTGTGAAATTTGATTGAGTATTATTAAAAGTTATTCATTTAGACGTCAATTCAGACGTCAATTCTCAACCGTTATCCATGTAGTTTTGCAGGCAGCATTGGCTGTTATTACGGCAACTTCCCTGTAAATTTGGCGAAGTTTGATTTATTACTGCAAAAGTTATTAATGAGATTGGTGTGAAATTTGATTGAATATTATTAAAAGTTATTCATTTAGACGTCAATTCAGACGTCAATTCTCAACCGTTTTCTATGTAATTTTGCGGACACCATCGGCTGGTATTACAGCAACTTCGCTGTAAATTTGGCGAAGTTTGATTAATTACTGCAAAAGTTATTAATGGGCTTGGTGTGAAATTTGATTGAGTATTATTAAAAGTTATTCATTTAGACGTCAATTCAGACGTCAATTCTCAACCGTTTTCTATGTAATTTTGCGGACACCATCGGCTGGTATTACAGCAACTTCCCTGTAAATTTGGCGAAGTTTGATTAATTACTGCAAAAGTTATTAATGGTCTTGGTGTGAAATTTGATTGAGTATTATTAAAAGTTATTCATTTAGACGTCAATTAAGACGTCAATTCTCAACTGTTTTCCATGTAGTTTTGCAGGCAACATTGGCTTTTATTACGGCAACTTCCCTGTAAATTTGGCGAAGTTTGATTTATTACTGCAAAAGTTATTAATGAAAATGGTTGTGAAATTTGATTGAATATTATTAAAAGTTATTCATTTAGACGTCAATTCAGACGTCAATTCTCAACCGTTTTCTATGTAATTTTGCGGACACCATCGGCTGGTATTACAGCAACTTCCCTGCAAATTTGGCGAAGTTTGATTAATTACTGCAAAAGTTATTAATGGGCTTGGTGTGAAATTTGATAGAGTATTATTAAAAGTTATTCATTTAGACGTCAATTCAGACGTCAATTCTCAACCGTTTTCTATGTAATTTTGCGGACACCATCGGCTGGTATTACAGCAACTTCCCTGTAAATTTGGCGAAGTTTGATTAATTACTGCAAAAGTTATTAATGGGCTTGTTGTGAAATTTGATTGAGTATTATTAAAAGTTATTCATTTAGACGTCAATTCAGACGTCAATTCTCAACCGTTGCCCATGTAGTTTTGCAGGCAACATTGGCTGTTATTACGGCAACTTCCCTGTAAATTTGGCGAAGTTTGATTAATTACTGCAAAAGTTATTAATGAGATTGGTGTGAAATTTGATTGAGTATTATTAAAAGTTATTAATTTAGACGTCAATTCAGACGTCAATTCTCAACCGTTTTCCATGTAGTTTTGTAAGTAACATCGGCAGGTATTTCGGCAACTTCCCTGTAAATTTAGCGAAGTTTGATTAATGTAAACTTAGCGAAGTTTGATTTATTACTGCAAAAATTATTAAAGAGATTGGTGTGAAATTTGATTCAGTATTATTAAAAGTTATTCATTTGGACGTCAATTCAGACGTCAATTCTCAACTGTTTTCCATGTAATTTTGCAGGCTCCATCGGCTGGTATTACGGCAACTTCCCTGTAAATTTGGCGAAGTTTGATTAATTACTGCAAAAGTTATTAATGAGATTGGTGTGAAATTTGATTGAGTATTATTAAAAGTTATTAACTTAGACGTCAATTCAGACGTCAATTCTCAACCGTTTTCCATGTAGTTGTGTAGGTATCATCGGCAGGTATTTCGGCAACTTCCCTGTAAATTTAGCGAAGTTTGATTATTGTAAACTTAGCGAAGTTTGATTTATTACTGCAAAAAATATTGAAGAGATTGGTGTGAAATTTGATTGAGTATTATTAAAAGTTATTCATTTAGACGTCAATTCAGACGTCAATTCTCAACCGTTTTCCATGTAGTTTTGCAGGCAACATTGGCTGTTATTACGGCAACTTCCCTGTAAATTTGGCGAAGTTTGATTAATTACTGCAAAAGTTATTAATGAGATTGGTGTGAAATTTGATTGAGTATTATTAAAAGTTATTAATTTAGACGTCAATTCAGACGTCAATTCTCAACCGTTTTCCATGTAGTTTTGTAGGTAACATCGGCAGGTATTTCGGCAACTTCCCTGTAAATTTAGCGAAGTTTGATTAATGTAAACTTAGCGAAGTTTGATTTATTACTGCAAAAATTATTAAAGAGATTGGTGTGAAATTTGATTGAGTATTATTAAAAGTTATTCATTTAGACGTCAATTCAGACGTCAATTCTCAACTGTTTTCTATGTAATTTTGCAGGCACCATCGGCTGGTATTACGGCAACTTCCCTGTAAATTTGGCGTAGTTTGATAAATTACTGCAAAAGTTATTAATGAGATTGGTGTGAAATTTGATTGAGTATTATTAAAAGTTATTAATTTAGACGTCAATTCAGACGTCAATTCTCAACCGTTTTCCATGTAGTTTTGTAGTTATCATCGGCAGGTATTTAGGCAAATTCCCTGTAAATTTAGCAAAGTTTGATAAATGTAAACTTAGCGAAGTTTGATTTATTACTGCAAAAATTATTAAAGAGATTGGTGTGAAATTTGATTGAGTATTATTAAAAGTTATTCATTTAGACGTCAATTCAGACGTCAATTCTCAACCATTTCCCATGTAGTTTTGCAGGCAACATTGGCTGTTATTACGGCAACTTCCCTGTAAATTTGGCGAAGTTTGATTAATTACTGCAAAAGTTATAAATGAGATTGGTGTGAAATTTGATTGAGTATTATTAAATGTTATTAATTTAGACGTCAATTCAGATGTCAATTCTCAACCGTTTTCCATGTAGTTTTGTAGGTAGCATCGGCAGGAATTTCGGCAACTTCCCTGTAAATTTAGCGAAGTTTGATTAATGTAAACTTAGCGAAGTTTGATTTGTTACTGCAAAAATTATTAAAGAGATTGGTGTGAAATTTGATTGAGTATTATTAAAAGTTATTCATTTAGACGTCAATTCAGACGTCAATTCTCAACCGTTTTCCATGTAGTTTTGCAGACACCATCGGCTGGTATTACGGCAACTTCCCTGTAAATTTGGCGAAGTTTGATTAATTACTGCAAAAGTTATTAATGGGCTTGGTGTGAAATTTGATTGAGTATTATTAAAAGTTATTCATTTAGACGTCAATTCGGACGTCAATTCTCAACCGTTTTCCATGTAGTTTTGCAGGCAACATTGGCTGTTATTACGGCAACTTCCCTGTAAATTTGGCGAAGTTTAATTTATTACTGCAAAAGTTATTAATGCGATTGGTGTGAAATTTGATTGAATATTATTAAAAGTTATTCATTTAGACGTCAATTCAGACGGCAATTCTCAACCGTTTTCTATGTAGTTTTGCGGACACCATCGGCTGGTATCACGGCAACTTCCCTGTAAATTTGGCGAAGTTTGATTAAAAACTGCAAAAGTTATTAATGAGATTGGTGTGAAATTTGATTGAGTATTATTAAAAGTTATTAACTTAGACGTCAATTCAGACGTCAATTCTCAACCGTTTTCCATGTAGTTGTGTAGGTATCATCGGCAGGTATTTCGGCAACTTCCCTGTAAATTTAGCGAAGTTTGATTATTGTAAGCTTAGCGAAGTTTGATTTATTACTGCAAAAAATATTGAAGAGATTGGTGTGAAATTTGATTGAGTATTATTAAAAGTTATTCATTTAGACGTCAATTCAGACGTCAATTCTCAGCCGTTTTCCATGTAGTTTTGCAGGCAACATTGGCTGTTATTACGGCAACTTCCCTGTAAATTTGGCGAAGTTTGATTTATTACTGCAAAAGTTATTAATGAGATTGGTGTGAAATTTGATTGAGTATTATTAAAAGTTATTCATTTAGACGTCAATTCAGACGTCAATTCTCAACCGTTTTCTATGTAATTTTGCGGACACCATCGGCTGGTATTACAGCAACTTCCCTGTAAATTTGGCGAAGTTTGATTAATTACTGCAAAAGTTATTAATGGGCTTGGTGTGAAATTTGATTGAGTATTATTAAAAGTTATTCATTTAGACGTCAATTCAGACGTCAATTCTCAACCGTTTTCCATGTAGTTTTGCAGGCAACATTGGCTGTTATTACGGCAACTTCCCTGTAAATTTGGCGAAGTTTGATTTATTACTGCAAAAGTTATTAATGAGATTGGTGTGAAATTTGATTGAATATTATTAAAAGTTATTCATTTAGACGTCAATTCAGACGTCAATTCTCAACCGTTTTCTATGTAATTTTGCGGACACCATCGGCTGGTATTACAGCAACTTCGCTGTAAATTTGGCGAAGTTTGATTAATTACTGCAAAAGTTATTAATGGGCTTGGTGTGAAATTTGATTGAGTATTATTAAAAGTTATTCATTTAGACGTCAATTCAGACGTCAATTATCAACCGTTTTCTATGTAATTTTGCGGACACCATCGGCTGGTATTACAGCAACTTCCCTGTAAATTTGGCGAAGTTTGATTAATTACTGCAAAAGTTATTAATGAGATTGGTGTGAAATTTGATTGAGTATTATTAAAAGTTATTAACTTAGACGTCAATTCAGACGTCAATTCTCAACCGTTTTCCATGTAGTTGTGTAGGTATCATCGGCAGGTATTTCGGCAACTTCCCTGTAAATTTAGCGAAGTTTGATTATTGTAAGCTTAGCGAAGTTTGATTTATTACTGCAAAAAATATTGAAGAGATTGGTGTGAAATTTGATTGAGTATTATTAAAAGTTATTCATTTAGACGTCAATTCAGACGTCAATTCTCAGCCGTTTTCCATGTAGTTTTGCAGGCAACATTGGCTGTTATTACGGCAACTTCCCTGTAAATTTGGCGAAGTTTGATTTATTACTGCAAAAGTTATTAATGAGATTGGTGTGAAATTTGATTGAGTATTATTAAAAGTTATTCATTTAGACGTCAATTCAGACGTCAATTCTCAACCGTTTTCTATGTAATTTTGCGGACACCATCGGCTGGTATTACAGCAACTTCCCTGTAAATTTGGCGAAGTTTGATTAATTACTGCAAAAGGTATTAATGGGCTTGGTGTGAAATTTGATTGAGTATTATTAAAAGTTATTCATTTAGACGTCAATTCAGACGTCAATTCTCAACCGTTTTCCATGTAGTTTTGCAGGCAACATTGGCTGTTATTACGGCAACTTCCCTGTAAATTTGGCGAAGTTTGATTTATTACTGCAAAAGTTATTAATGAGATTGGTGTGAAATTTGATTGAATATTATTAAAAGTTATTCATTTAGACGTCAATTCAGACGTCAATTCTCAACCGTTTTCTATGTAATTTTGCGGACACCATCGGCTGGTATTACAGCAACTTCGCTGTAAATTTGGCGAAGTTTGATTAATTACTGCAAAAGTTATTAATGGGCTTGGTGTGAAATTTGATTGAGTATTATTAAAAGTTATTCATTTAGACGTCAATTCAGACGTCAATTCTCAACCGTTTTCTATGTAATTTTGCGGACACCATCGGCTGGTATTACAGCAACTTCCCTGTAAATTTGGCGAAGTTTGATTAATTACTGCAAAAGTTATTAATGGTCTTGGTGTGAAATTTGATTGAGTATTATTAAAAGTTATTCATTTAGACGTCAATTAAGACGTCAATTCTCAACTGTTTTCCATGTAGTTTTGCAGGCAACATTGGCTGTTATTACGGCAACTTCCCTGTAAATTTGGCGAAGTTTGATTTATTACTGCAAAAGTTATTAATGAAAATGGTGTGAAATTTGATTGAATATTATTAAAAGTTATTCATTTAGACGTCAATTCAGACGTCAATTCTCAACCGTTTTCTATGTAATTTTGCGGACACCATCGGCTGGTATTACAGCAACTTCCCTGTAAATTTGGCGAAGTTTGATTAATTACTGCAAAAGTTATTAATGGGCTTGGTGTGAAATTTGATAGAGTATTATTAAAAGTTATTCATTTAGACGTCAATTCAGACGTCAATTCTCAACCGTTTTCTATGTAATTTTGCGGACACCATCGGCTGGTATTACAGCAACTTCCCTGTAAATTTGGCGAAGTTTGATTAATTACTGCAAAAGTTATTAATGGGCTTGTTGTGAAATTTGATTGAGTATTATTAAAAGTTATTCATTTAGACGTCAATTCAGACGTCAATTCT